>PVKP010032870.1:0-25519 GCA_004027715.1 Plecturocebus donacophilus | reverse complement strand
GGGCCTGGGAGGATCTGCAGGACATGTCAGAATTTGATTGCATTTCCTTCCACTTGGCATAAGGAGACACCATCAGCCTGATTGGGTCATGGTGGGATGGAGCCCACCGACTTGGGAGGTCTGAGCTGACCAAGCCACATGTCAGAGTAGGGGCCTTTCCTGCCCCTTTAACTGCAGCTACCATCAAAAGCACTGGCATGGGATGTCTATCTGCGCCGAAACCCAAGTTTGTCTTTGTCTGCAATTAAGATTCTTCTGGGTTGATTTTGCCAGTTCATTATCCAGCCCTCTGGAATCAGGCCTCCCAAATTTAGCAGGGCTGGGGAGGACCTGAGGGAGTGGCTTATAGGGGCTGGCTAGTGAAACTGCTCTTTCCTTCCTGTTCTGAGTGTGTGATGGTGTTTGAGAACTATGGGGCTATAGTTCAGGAGCACCTCACATGTGCAAAGATGGAGAAAGCACTCACCAACACATTTAGGCTCAGAACATGGATTGAAACATTTTAAATAATCAAAAATAAAATGTTATTTTTAAAATTTCTCTTTGAGATTTCACTTAAATTTTGGTATTCATTTTTTGTTTTTTTTTAAGAATGAGATATGCAGACCAGTAGAAGATAAGCAAGGTGAAGAGGGGCTTAACTGAGTGACAGAGTAACTCAGAGGAAGCCCTGGAGTGGGTAGCTCCTCTCTGAAGCTGATCATCACACTGAGTGTTCAGCTCTCAAGACAGAGGAGGCCCTGGATTGGGTGGCTCTGGCTGAGCCTGGTGCTTTTATGGGCCTCAGAGAGACGGATGTGCCACCCTGACTGGTCCATGGGTGGCCATGGGTGGGCTGGAAAAGGCACCTCAAGTTCCCACTGTGGTCCATGGGACTGGCAGACTAGACTGGCCACCAGCCTTCAGGCCCTCCCTGGCCAGAAGGTGGGGTCTCACTGGGGACCCACCCCCTGCTACCATGTAATCTGTCTGCTTCCTCCTGCTGCCTTTCATGGTGCCCAGGCTGTAGGTGCCAAGGGGTTCCTGCAGGCCAGTGCCAAGCTGCCCTCAGCTCCTATTGGCTTCCCTCCTATGCTCATCAGGGACCAAAGTCTGGAGGGCCCCGAGGCAACAGGAAGCTGGCATGTCAGTACTTCCCCAAGTATGTGTACGCACAGTTGGGCTGTGGCAGCACTCAGGCTTAGCTGGGCTTTGTCCCAAGATTGGAGGGAGTGCCAAATAGCAGGGAGAAGCCAGACAGTGGGAGCAGGCATTTTTAAGCCTGCAAGGGTGTCAGCAGCGCTTTCCCAGGGCTGCACACTCTGTGAAGCCAGCAGGAGCTGGGGACAAGTGGGAGCCTCGGTTATTCAGAGTTGGTGGGGCGGGAGCTTTCTGGGTGCAGTTGCAGCTGCTCAAGTCTTGGCTATGGATCAGAGGCTCCTGCTCCGTGGAGCAGGCAGGAGCCCCACCCACTCTGGGCACAGCCCTGGCTGCACCTCCTTGCTGCAGCCAGTGTGATGGCAGCAACCATTCCAGACAGGCCACCACTGCCGTCAATAAGATGTCTACAGGTTCCTGGTTTCCAGGGTCCCTGGCTGCTGTGAACATGGTACCCATCTGGTTCATCTTGGAGACATGGTTTTTACCCATAACTGTGGCTTGCCAAATCCTTCTGTATGACACAAGAGCCAGTAAGAGCCACTCCTGGCTGGGTGCGGTGGCTCACACCTGTAATCCCAGCACTTTGGGAGGCCGAGGTGGGTGGATCATGAGGTCAAGAGATCGAGACCACCCTGGCCATGATGAAACCCTGTCTCTACAAAAAATACAAAAATTAGCAGGGCCTGGTGACACACGCCTGTGGTCTCAGCTATTCGGGAGTCTGAGGCGGAAGAATCACTTAAACCCAGGAGGCAGAGGTTGCAGTGAGCCAAGATTGTACCACTGCACTCCAGCCTGGTGACAGAGCAAGACTGTCTCAAAAAAAAGAGCCAATCCTTGGATATAACAGAAACCAGCTTAATGCAGCTTTCAGGACAGTTCTCTGGGTGGCTTCGACAATGCAATTCTCCCCTTTTTATTTTTTGAGATGGAGTGTCACTCTGTCAGCCAGGCTGGAGTGCAGCGGCACAATCTTAACTCATTGCAACCTCCCCCCCAGGGTTCTAGCAATTCTCCTACCTCAGCCTCCTGAGTAGCTGAGATTACAGGTCCCTGCCACTACTCCTGGCTAGTTTTTTGTATTTTAGTAGAGACAGGGTTTTGCCATGTTGACCAGGCTGGTCTCAAACTTCTGACCTCAGGTGATCCACCTGCGTCAACCTCCCAAAGTACTGGGATTACAGGTGTGAGCCACCATGCCTGGCCCCTACTTTTTTACTTATAGTTCTCAAGAATAACTATAGGATGTGCTAAAAATGCAACATCCTGAGATAAGTAGGAATTGACCCAAGCAGCCCAGGTTCTGTTCTTGTTCCCCCTAGAAACAGAGTGTTCTTCAATGCTCTAGCCCAGCAATTCCCACTACCCAGGAGGATACTCACACACATTTCTGGTTTGGGTAGACTAGATCTCAGCAATGAATGAAAACCATAGCTGTCTTATCAAATAGCAGCAGCCTTGTTTTGTTTAATAGTGCTGGAAATTAGTTTTTCAGGCACTGATCTTGACAGGTCAGCTGTCAAAAGCGGGTGTCTGTGGCCTTAAATTCATTCATCCTGTAAACAAAATTCTGTCTGCAAAATACAAGGGGAAGTCAGAGTAAACGCACTCATGTACAAATGAAATGGTCTGGCGCCGTATGACTAAGTGTCAGGACTTCTTTGGGTAAAAGAAGTCTTCTGGCTTTCCATTTATCATGCCTGTTGGCTGCATTTGGCTTTTATTGACTGAAATGTTTTCCTGAGCATTCAGAGTGGGGAGTGCCAGGCACCTTCAGGATGGGGTGGGATGCAAGTCTCTCCTAATCTTGGTTGACTACAAGGCTGGGGATCCATTTAAAGCCTTCATTTACTTAAAAAAAAAATTCCTCTGGATTATTTCATGTTAACTGTGCTTTTCTATGTTCTGGTCTTATATTTTGGATCTCAGATGGATGGTCTCACCCAGAAATGGCAGAGGTTTACCACTCTCATCTTAAGATTTGGGCAAGAGCACACAGTTTTGTGGAAATGGGGAGATTCACTCAGCCTGGAGCACTTGGCTTCTGTCTGATGTGAGGGAATAATAAAGTTTCCTACCCAATATGAAGGATCCTGAATCCTGGAACATAGTTGCACTTTGATGTGTTTGAAAGGCAGAATTTTGATTTTTTGCTTTGAAGTATTTTTTTCCTTGCTTTGCGAGAGTACAGGGTGCGTAGAGGCCAGGGAGAGAGAAGTCTGTATTAAAGCAAAACAAAACAAAAATACTTTTAAGTCCTAACTACTTTTAGATGAAGAGATAAGCATGATAATGGCCTTGGAAGGATTTTTTTCCTTCATGAAATTCCATTTTAATTTACATGGCCTTCTTGTATTAAGATTGTCTGAATATTAACTAAGGTTATTTGGAGCTGCTCCTCTTTCTCAGTGGAGAAAGATCACTTGGATTGCTTATCTTCTTGGATCTGGGCCTCAGCTGTGGCCACTTCCTATCTCCCAGCCCAACAGTTTACAGAGCTCCCACCGTCTTGGAGAAGTCCTAGAATATGAGATGCTGTGCTGGTCAAACTAGCCATATGCCCCTTCTAGGAGATGAGGCACCCTAGACCAAAATTCCTGAGTCAAAGCACTGATTTATTGGGTTCTGACTCTCAGATTGGCCTTGACATACTGACAGATAATTTGACCGCCTGGCTAATTTTTTTGTATTTTTGTAGAGACAAGGTTTTGCCATGTTGACCACGCTTGTCTCAAACTCCTGACCTCAGTGATCTGCCGACTTGGCCTCCCAAAGTGCTGGGATTACAGGCATGAACCACTGCACCTGGCCTGTTGACATGACTCTTAAAACTTTTCTCAAAGTTTCCCTCTTTTTTTTTTTTAACATAAGCAACTCTTGTAAATCCTTTGTCCATGAGATAATCCATTGTGACCATGTTGCAAATGTCAGGGTCCTTAGCTTTTCTCACCCTTTGGTAAACAGTGCTTTGGATGTTCCCTTGGTGTTAGCCAGCCTCACACCTCTGCTGAGTGGTCAAGCAGGCCCCATTTCCACCTACAATAAGGGCAGCATCTGAAAACTCATTTCCTTGAGACCTTTATGATAGTAAGTAGGGAATTGAAAATTGAACTCCTCAAGGCTTTTTGGTCTTGTTGGTCTCAAGAAACGAGGTTTTCAAGAAACCTGTTGGATGACTCAATGTGAGGCTCCAGGGGTGATAAAGACCCTGGGGTCCCTGATCCATGTAGAAGTCTTAGAAATAAAATTGTTTCAGAAAATGTGGAATGGGCAAATACAGCATGTATAAATGGAAATATTACTTTCTATGATACGTGGTTTAAAATATGAGTAACTAAATTAACAAGTTAGGTATACATAGACATAATTATTTTTTCTTTTCTTTTTTTCTTTTTTTTTTTGAGACAGGGTCTTGATCTGTCTTGCAGGCTGGAGTGCAGTGGTGGAATTTTGGCTCACTGCAACATCCGCCTCCTGGGTTCAAGTGATTCCCCTGGCTCAGCCTCCCAAGTGGCTGGAACTACAGGCGTGCACCACTACACGTGGCTAATTATTTTTGCATTTTTGTAGAGATGGTGAAATGTTGGCCTGCCTCAGCCTCCCAAAGTGCTAGGATTACAGGCTGAGCCACCGCGCCTGGCCAACAGAACTGTTTTTTCTACAACTCAGAAGTTTTGTATACTTGTGATGAACTAAAGTTGGAAAAACTGAGCTTTGCATAAGGAACAGTTTTTCCTGGGGTTACATAAAGTGCTGTTCCAGTTATAGAACAGACTCATGCCCTGAGAGGGCCCCACATCCCCTTGTCCTGCTACATTCTGTCTTTGACTTTGTGAAGTTACTCCTCCTGCCACTGCCCTTGATTAGGTCTCTCACGTGCAACACACAAAGAACTCTGTGAAGATGCCCTGGATTTGGTCCCTGGTTATTGGCCATGCCCTGTTGCCACTGGCTCTACCTGCTTTTATCTGAGTCTCTACTGGTTTCTCGTAGACTCACGTCCCCTTACTGCACACACCCTTCATGCTACGTGGGAGCAATTGCTGACATGAAAATTCAAAGAGATGAAGCAAATACAACTCCATCAACCTCAAGCCTCAAGAATCAGAGAGTTAACTTCCTTTTCATTTCCTCCCTTAGCCAGGAGGGGTATTCCAGTGGCTTCTGCTTGCCTTTTCCTATTGCTATAGACTTATCCTCTAAATCAAGGAGTAATTTCACGGCAGTGAGGCCATCTGCTCCATCTACACATCCGAAAACTGAGGAAATGACCCTGAATGATTGCTGCTGCCCCATGGGGCTGTTGTTGACTCTGATCAGTTTCATTTATTACCTGATACTGTGAGAACCCTGATTAGTGAACCAACCTCGTGGTCTGGGTATCAAGGAATTGGTTTTATCACAGAGCCATGATCAATTGTAACTGAAAATTTGGGGGATTACTCTTCACTTGGCACAGTTACCTTCCAAAATAATCACAGATTCCTTTATGGAAGACTAGCAGAAAGGTGCACACTATGTACTTGTGCCATTAAAGCTTGCCAGGGGCCTCTTAAGTCTGGGAATTGAATGGGTGAGGGGTTGCAACTCCTGTGAAGCTGGGCCTCAAGTCACCAGACCTAGGTACATTTGATTATATGGGTCATATGCAGTTAGGTTAATGCTGTTGACCAAATATTTTCCATGCTCCACCTTTGGGGCACTTGGTTAGTTGCACTTCCTGGTTCTGTTGTGGTTGGGTGGGACCATATGTCTAGTCCTGGCCAATCAGCTGTAAGCAGATGACATGTGTCACTTCAGGGCCAGAGCATCTAATTACCAATTTATCACCCTCTGGAGCTCTCTGTCTTTTCATTTTTGAGTTGGGCAATGTTCAAGATGATGACTGCTCCATCAGCCTAGATCCTAGCGTGAAAAGATGAAAAATGAAGAGGCCCCAGCAACCAATAGACATCCAGCATGAATAAGAAATAAATCTTTGTTATTCTATGTCATTAAGATTTTGACATAGCCTAGCATGTCTTCACTGATACAAAAATTGATGCCTAGAGATGAAGGGTCTTTACAAAAACATGGTTCTTGTGGCATTGGTTTAGAAATCAAGTGATGGGGCAAGAAAACTAATTTTGGAACCTGTTTTCCTTGGTACATTTGACAAAACCCTCACCTATAATAACTTGAAAGGTAGATAATGAAACTTGGAGCTCCAGGAGAAGAGACTAGAAAACAAAATATTAGTGTTGGCTGCATGACGTGCTAATTCAAGAAAGAGATGCACCAAGAAAATAATGAATTAATTCGTAAGGCAGGAATGAAATGGAATAGACAGTATAGAAACTCAGCAATTTGCAGCATTGAGAGTGGCATGTGTTTTATTTCCAATTAATAAACTATAAAATTTAGAGGAATATTAGCAAAAAAAGACTATTAGAACTCATATTTCAGGCAAGGATCCAACCAAGATTATTTCTGTCACATCCATCATTAAAATCTCTGAATGGATTTAGAGATCCTCTCAACTGGATGTACTATTCAGGAAGAAAAGAACAAAAGTGTTGCTCTCTGTATTAGTTTGCCAGGGTCGTCATAACAAATGTACCACAAACTGGGTGATTTAAACAACAAAAATTTATTTTTCTATAGAAGTGCAAGATCAAGGGGTTGGCAGGGTTGGTTTCATTATGAGACCTCTCTCCCTGGCTTCTAGATGGCCATCTTATTCTTTTGTCTTCACATTGTCTCTCCTTCATGTGTGTGTATGTCCTGATTTTTTTTTTTTTTTTTAATATGGAGTTTCACCATGTTGGCCAGGCTGGTCTTGAACTCCTGACCTCAGGTAATCCACTCACCTCGGCCTCCCAAAGTGCTGGGATTACAGGTGTGAGCCACTTCTCCTGGCCTTTTTTTTTTTTTTTTTTTGAAATGGAGTCTCACTCTGTAACCCAGGCTGGAGTGTAATGGTGCCATCTTGGCTCACTGCAGCCTTTGCCTCCTGGATTCAAGTGATTCTCCTGCTTCAGTAAACCACCATGGCACATGTTTACCTATGTAGCAAACCTGCACATTGGCACATGTACCCCAGAACTTAAAATAAAATAAATATTGATAGAATAAACACAAAAGGAAATGAGAAAAGAATCAAAATGTGTCGCTGAAAAAATGTAACTAAACACAGCAGATGATAGTAAAGGAGCAAGTAAGAACCAACAAGCTATAATACATTCAAAAACGAATAGCAAAGCAGCAAAAGTAAACCTTTCCTTATCAATTATTACTTTAAATGTAAAAGGATTGAAATGCTCAGTCAAAGGGAATAGATTGGCAGAATGGATTAAAAAACAAATGTGATTCAACTACAGGCTGTCAACAAGAGACTCAAGCTAAGACACAAACAGATTGAAAATGACAGGATAGAAAAAGATATTCCATGCAAATAGTAACTAAAAGATTGACTGGGGTGGCTATAATAAAATCAGACAAAATAGATTTCAAATTAAAAGTGGTTATAAGAGACAAAGGAAGATATTATATATTGATAAAATGGTTAAAACAGCAAGAAGATAGAACAATTATAAACATATAGACCAAACATCATATCTCCAAAATATATGAAGCAAACACCCACAGAATTGAAGGAAGAAATAGACAGTTCTACAATAATAATTAGACACTTGGCTGGGCATGATGGTTCACACCTGTAATCCCAGCACTTTGCGAGGCTGAGGTGGGCAGATCGCCTGAAGTCAGGAGTTTGAGACCAGCCTGACCAACATGGAGAAACCCTGTCTCTACTAAAAATACAAAAATAGCTGGGTACAGTGGTGCATGCCTGTAATCCCAGCTACTTGGAGGCTGAGGCAGGAGAATCACTTGAACCTGGGAGGTGGAGGTTGCAGTGAGCCGAGATCATGCCATTGCACTCCAGCCTGGGCAACAAGAGCAAAACTCCGTCTCAAAAAAAATAAAAATAAAAATAATTGGACACTTACGTATTCCATTTTCAATGATGAATACCACAAGCAGATCAAAGATCAATAAGGAAATAGAAGACTTGAGCAATACCACAATGGACTGAATGTTTATGTTCCCCCAATATTCATATCTTGAAATCCAATCCTGAACATAATGTTATTAGGAGGTGGGGACTTTGGGAGTTTAGGTTATGACAGCAGATTCCTCATGAATGAGAAAGTGCCCTTAAAAAAGAGACCCCAAGCAGGGCGCGGTGGCTCACGCCTGTAATCCTGCACTTTGGGAGGCTGAGGTGGGCGGATCACAAGGTCAGGGGTTCAAGACCAGCCTGACCAACATGGTGAAACCTGGTCTCTACTTAAAAATACAAAAATTAGCCGGGCATAGTGGCACACACCTGTAATCCCAGCTACCTGGGAGGCTGAGGCAGGAGAATTGCTTGAAACCAGGAGGCGGAGGTTGCGATGAGCTGAGAGTGCGCCATTGCACTCCAGCCTGGGTGACAGAGTGAGACTCCGTCTCAAAAAAAAAAAAAAAAAAACCCGGAGAGAGTCCTCAGTCCTCCAACCACAGGAGGTAACAGTGAAAAGATGGCTGTCTATGAGGAAGCAGGCCCTCACCAGATGCCAGATTTACTGTTGTTTATAAGCCACCCAGTTTATTGTATTTTGTTATAACAGTCTAAATAGACTAAAACAAACACTACAAACCAACTGAGCCTAACAGACTCATACAAGAGAATGTAACATTTTTCTCAAGAGCACATGGAGCATTCTCTAAGAGAGACCACATTATAGGTAACAAAACAATTCTTAATAAATTTTAATAGATTAAAATTATACAAAGTATCTTTTTTGATCACAATAGAATTAAATAGAAATCAGCAACAGAAGAAAAGCTGGAAAAATCACAAATACATGAAAATCAAACAACCTACTTTTGCATAACCAGTAGGTCAAAAAAGAAATCACAAAAGAAAATAGGAAGTATCTTGAAACAAATGAAAACAAAAATGCAGCTTCCAGGCTGGGTGTGGTGGCTCACGCCTGTAATCCCAGCAATTTGGGAGGTTGAGGCAGGCAGATTGCTTGAGCTCAGAAGTTTGAAACCAGCCTGGGCAATAGGGTGAAACCCCATCTCTACCAAAAATACAAAAAAATTAGCCAGGCATGGTGGTGCACTGTGGGAGGTTGAGGTGGGAGGATGGCTTGAGCCCAGGAGACGGAGATTGTGTCAGCTGAGATCATGCCACTGCACTCCAGCCTGAGTGACAGAGTAAGAATCTGTCTCAAAAAAAAAAGCATGCAGCATGCCAAAACTTATGGGAGCACTTCTAAGAGAGAAATTTATAGCTATAAATGATTACTTACAAAAGGAGAAAGATCTCAAATCAACAACCTAACTTTACACCTTCAGGGACTAGAAAAAGCACAAATTAAACCCAAAGCTGTCAAAAGGAAGGAAATAATATTCAAGCAGAGATAAATAGTACAGAGAATAGAAACCCTATGGAAAAACACTGAAGACAAAAGGCAAAGATTGTTTCATTTCACTTATATGGGGTACCTAGAATAGGCAAAGTCATAGATTCAGAAATTAGAATAGTGTTTACCAGTGGCCGTTCTGAGGGGGAGAATAGGGAGTTATTGTTTGATGGGTGCCAAGTTTCCATTTTTATTTTCATTTTTTTTGAGATGGAGTCTCACTCTGTCGCCCAGGCTGGAGTGCAGTGGTGCCATCTCGGCTCACTGCAACCTCCACCTCCCAGGTTCAAGTGATTCTCCTGCCTCAGCCTTCTGAGTAGCTGGGATTACAGGCTAGCACCACCATGCCCGGCTAATTTTTGTATTTTTAGTAGAGACAGGGTTTCACCCTATTGGTCAGGCTGGTCTCAAACTCCTGACCTCGTGATTCCCCCACCTTGGCCTCCCAAAGTGCTGGGATTACAGGCATGAGTCACCGTGCCCTGCCCAGAGTTTCAATTCTTAAAAATTCTAGAGATGGGTAGATGTGATAGCTACACAACAGTGTTACATTACTTAATGCCCCTGAGTTGTGCACTTAAAAATGGTTAAAATGATACATTTTATGCCATGTATATTTTATCACAATTTTAAAAATTATTCATCAGAATCAAACAATATTCTTCAGTTTTACTCCATGCTTTCAGATAAGAATTTAGGGGGCCAGGCGTGGTGGCTCACCCCTGTAATCCAAGCACTTTGGAGGCCAAGGCGGGAGGATCACCTGAGGTTGGGAGTTCAAGACCAGCCTGACCAATGTGGTGAAACTCCTTTTAAAAAAAAAAAAGAATTTAGGGAATTGATTTTGTCATCATGTTCTAAGTTACACATTTGGAAGCAGTGACTGTATGCTGGGTTGTTTGAATTCCTTATACCCCTTATAATAATCTATGGAAGATGCTATGTGTTCTCCTAGAATCTTGGCCTCAATTGGACACTTAATTTTATTTGACTAGAAGCAAGAACTTCACTCTTTTTTATTTACTTTTATTTTAATTTTTTTGCTGTTTTAAAGGTCCATCAGGGAACTTAACTCTTTTGTAACTAGATACAAAAGGCTACTAGATTCTCACTCTGGAATATGAATGAGAATTTCACTGTCCTATTTTCATGGCTGCATGATTGCCAAACACCTACCTTTCCCTTGGGGTTCTGTAGCCTGCAGCCCATTCTTTTGTACCACTTGTACCACTTTCTATGTCATTTGAGATTCTGGGATGAAATAAAACAAAACACCCAGCCAATTCTGGATAACTGAAGCAAAATATACTTATGAATTGGAGGAATAATCTATTTTGGGCTTGTAAATGGAAGTGACCAAAAGAGCTACAGAGGATAAAGAAGAAGGAAAGAGGAAATGTAGCAAATATGCTCTGCTCGTTGGCTACCCTGGCTGTGCCAAAAGCCTTCTCTTTTTTTCTTCTTTTTGTGAGACAGAGTCTCACTCTCTCCCCACAGGCTGGAGTGGTGCGATCTTGGCTCACTGCAACTTCCACCTCTGGGTTTAACCAGTTTAAGTGATTCTCGTGCCTCAGTCTCTGGAGTGGCTGAGATTATAGGCCTGCACCACCATGCCCAGCTAATTTTTGTATTTTTAGTAGGGACAGGATTTCACTGTGTTGATCGGGCTGGTCTTGAACTCCTTACCTCAGGTGATCTGCCTGCCTTGGCTTCCCAAAGTTCTGGGATTACAGGCATGAGCCACTGCGTGCAGCCATGTACTGAAAGGCTTCTGACTTATCCTAGTGTTCTTGCAATATCAGCTCAATTTTCAGAGACTCAGGAAAAAAAATCTGATTGATCAAGCTGAGGTCACGTGTCCAGCATCCTGGTTCTACCATAATCTATGTGCTACTTCTCTAATTATTAACAAAAAATTATACATATTTATCACGTATAACATGATATTTGGAATAAGCATACATCATTTCCATAGGCGATGTTTCAGAAGAAATATGTATACATTGTGGAATGGCTAAATTGAGCTAATTAACATTTATATTACCTCATACACTCATAAACAGAAGAGACAAAACAAACTCAGATGTATTTCCAACAGACATCCAATAGCCTTTATGCCACTGTGCATCATAACTCTCTGAGAGATAGAAATGGTATCTGGCATTTCCCATGATTCTGCAGCAGGGTCCCATGGATAATAGTTTGGAAAAACCAAAGTGAGGAGGTAATTGGACTTTTCCTTCCACACCAGGGGGCCCTCCTAGATATCGCCCTACATGGAGTAAGTAGTTCTGTCCAGCATGCATTTGTGGAACTACCGGGAAGTGCAGAAAAGGGCAAAGGATGCTCCTCAGGGACCTCTGGCTTGTGCAAGTCTCCCACCTGGCATTGCATGAAGTGGGTTCCTATGCCCTTGCTGAGGCCACCTGTCCTGTCCCACCTCATGCCGAATCATTCACTGATTCTGATACTCTGGCCTCCAACCTTGCCGAAGATCTTTACTTAGCCTCATCTTACCTCTTATAACTGAAGTTGGAAATTGTATTTCTCGCTCCTACTGAGGAACATTGAATAACTAGTCCCAACTCATCAACCCTCTCTACTTTTCATATTCTTGAAAGGGCCCCATTGTTGGGAGTCAAAAATCTCCAGCCCTGAGGATTTATTTATTTCCTCTTTTATTTCTGTCCTTTTTTTCTCAATTAATGTGTTTTGAAGCTTAAATTAAAAAAAAATTTTTTTTCATAGAACAGCTAAATCCCACTTTTTAATTTCTTTAATTTTTTTTTCATAGAACATGAAGCTTTGTTATTACGTGCATATATATTTAGGATTCTCATGTTATCTTGATTAATTAACCCTTTTGTCATTATGAAATGTACCTTTTGATCTATGGGAAATCCTTGCCTTAAGATCTCTTTGATAATATTAATAGTATAGGCATGTCAGGACTTTTTTATGCTTAGTGTTTTCAGGGTAGAGCTTTTCCATTTTGTTTTCAACTTGTATCTTCTGTAAATAACAGATTGTAATGTTTTGCTCTATTATACAGTTTCACAATTTATTCCTTTTGTTTAATTTGTTTTTCACTTAATGTCATTTTATGTAGTTGGGTTTAAGAATACAATCTTGCTGTTTGTTTTTTATTTGTGCTACTTGTTCTTTGTATCTTCTCTCTTGGTTTCTTTTGGGTCAACAGGACATTGTTTTTCAGTACTGCATTTCATCTCCTTTATTGGTATTTTATCTACAGCTCTTTCTACTATATTTGTAGTAGTTTCTCTAAAGATGACAATATGTAAACTTAATTTATCAAGTCTACTTTTTCTTCTCTCTCTTTTTTTCCTTTTTTGAGACAAGAGTCTCACTCTGTCACCCAGGCTGGAGTGCAATGGTATGTGTAATCACAGCTCACTGCAATCTCCGCCTCCTGGGTTCAAGTGATTCTTGTGCCTCGGCCTCCAGAGTAGCTGGGACTATAGTTGTACGCCACCACACCCGGCTAATTTTTGTATTTTTAGTAGAGATGGGGCTTCGCCATGTTGGCCAAGTTGGTCTTGAACTCCTGGTCTCAAGTGATCTGCCTGACTTGGCCTCCCAAAGTGCTGGGATTATAGGTGTGAGCCACTGTGACTGGCATATCAAGTCTACTTTGAATTGGTATTATACCATTTCAAATATAATGCTAGACTCTTACAAGAGTATACTCCTACTTACCCTCTCTCATTCTTTTTCTTCAAATAATGAATAATTTCCTTCCACCTCTTTGCTTAATCCTTTCCTTCTGGGGCTTCCATTATACATATATTAGATGGCTTGACAGTATCCCACAAGTCATTGAGATTCTGTTCAATTTTCTTAATCTTTATTCTTTGTTCTTCAGTTTGGATATTTTTTATTGACTGTCAAGTTCATTCTTTCTTCTGCAAGTCCAATCTACTTTTAAGTTGATTTCAATAAGTTTTTGACTTCAGATATTGTATATGTTTAGTTTTATAATTTGGTTCCTTCTTTTAGTTTCCATATCTCTCCTTAGCTTCCATATCTCTCCTGAAATCCCTGTCTTTTGCTTTTTCATATTCATCTTTTTCCATACATTCTTTCATATATTTATAATAGTTACTTTAAAATTCTTGTTGCCCAGTTTCAACACTTGCATCATTTGTTGATCTACTTCTAATGACAATTTCCCTCTATATTGTAGGTCACATTTTTCTGCTTTTTATCACAGCTAGCAAATTTTTGTTGTCTTCTAAATATTGTGGTTGACACATTTTAGAGACCCTGAATTCTGTTATCTTCCACTTAATAATTTTTGTTGTTGTTGTTCTTGGAGGAAGTTTAATCACAGGCACATCATTTTGATCCTATGGAAACTTGATTTTAGACTTTTCAGCAGTTCTATTTGATTTTGCGTTTAGTCCTCAAGCATAGTCCTTAGTCCTGGGAAGTAGCTGTTACTCTTAGGTGTGTCCTTTCTGGGATTTTAATGGAAAACCAAAGTGTTTACCAAGCTTTTCCTTTTTAAAAAGTAACTAAGTTTTTTGGCCAGTCACAGTGGCTCACACCTGTAGTCCCAGCACTTTGGGAAGCTGAGATGGATAGATTGCTTGGATTCAGGAGTTTGAGACCAGCCTGGGTGACATGACAAAACTCCATCTCTACAAAAAAACATATATACATATAAATTAGCTGGGCGTGGTAGTATACACCTGTAGTCCCAGCTACTCAGGAGGTTGGGGCAGGAGGATCACTTGAGCCTGAGAGGTGGAGGTTGCAGTGAGCTGTGATCGCACCTCCGTACTCTAGCCTGGAAAATAGAGCAAGACACTGTCTCAAAATAAATAGATGAATCAGTTTTTTAAATTGACAAAAGTTATATATATTTATTATATATGACATGACATTTGGAATATGCATAGATCCTTTCTGTAGATTAAAGAAATATGTATACATTGTAAAATGGCTAAATTGAGCTAATTAACATTTATATTACCTCATATACTTATCATCTTTGTGATGAGAACACCTAGACTCTATTCTCTTAGTGATTTTCAAGAATACAATACTGTACTTTGTGACTAACTATAATCTCCATGTTGTAAATAGATTTCTTGAACTGATTCCACCTAACAGAAACTTTGCATCCTTTGACAACCACATTCCTTACCCCCACACCCACCTCCCAAGATCATCTAACCTGAATTGATTATTCAATAAATGTTGTTAAACACTTAAAGAACTGATTTTGATCTATTTTAATAAGAGATATCACTTTTGCCAAAATCTGAGATATTAGCTTAGAGCAAAGATTTAATAGTTTTTTAAAAAAACAGCCAAACAAAATTTAAAAAAACAGTAATATGAACAAAACCAAACCTACCAATCAAGAAATTACAGAGTATATTTTCATAATTTTATAGACTGCCCAAGCATTTCAGCAAAACAAAGCCACATTGAAAAATATTCACAAGTTTGTGTGAGTAAAACTGTAAATCTTGTTTATGGGGAAAAATGCAATAAGGAAAGTTAAAATTTAAATGACAAGCCAGGAGAAAATATTTGTGATGTGTATGACAAACAAGAAATTAATATTACCTGGTGGGATCTGAGCTCTACGCCGTTTCTCTAGCACACGGCGGCTGTTGAAATCTCTGGTCAGTGCCTGTTTTCGTCTGGATTCCTTGGAGTCTTGCCCTGTACCGGTGCAGCTTAAGAGTCAGCCAAGAATTTGAGAAGAGTTATATACAGATTTGGGGGTTCTCCTTCTATTGATCTCTTCTTTCTGGAATTTCTCCCCTCTCCTCAGTTTCAGCTACTCTGGAAGCCCTGACTCTGGCCTCTGATTCCTGATGCCAGCCTGTTGGCCTTTTTTTGCTGGAGTTGTATCCACACCTCACCCCACTCCCACCTACATCACTCCAGACCCCCAGCACTGCAGAGTCTGGGGAGTGACCTCTGTTACTGATCAACATCAGTTCTTTAAACGTTTAACAGCATTTATTGAATAATCAATCCTTTATTCACAGTTTAAATGTGTAGCTCTGTCATATTTAGGTGACTAGATGTGTTGGTCTGTTTCTGGTATCTGTTCGTTCTGTTCCCATAATCTATCCTTCTGCCAGTCTCACAATGTTTTATTACAGTAATTTTATGGTACTATTTTCTTTGTGTCTGGCAAGACATGGGACTCTCTTTGTTCTCCGCCCCCCACTAAAATTTCTCCAGGGTTTGCATGTATTTAATCCTGCAGATGACATTTACAATTAACTTCTCAGGTTATAGACACTGTGTTTGTGCTTATGTTCATACTGCATTCGATGAAGGGTTATTTGGAGAACTGACTCTGTGATGGGTCTGGATACAGTATGGTGCTTTGGAACTGGTGGGAGAGTAGAGGGAACGGGATGGGCGCAGCGAGGTTGCAGGGGGCTTCCACTGCTGTGGCTCCGGCAGCAGAGCCTCTGTAATGGGATCCACCACTTCTCTAAGGCACTTGCCCTCCTTGTTAGCCCGCGGCCGCAGGCTCCGAGGCCCGGGGGTAGCTGGAGAAATGCAGGGCTCTGGCCAGAGGGGCCTCGGCAGCGCCCTTCGGTTCCCCGTGAGACCCAGGAGAGGGCCAGGCCTCCCGCTAGGGCCGCTCTCAGACCGGAGGGCGCGGAGGATACCCGGAGCCGTTTGCCTGGGTCCGCGCTGTGCTGTCCTCGCTCACGGGATGACCTCGGGGACTCCCAGCGTCTGCCCCGCGCCCCTGCGCCGCGTCTGAGCAGCCCGCTTCGGGCTGGAGGGTCGCGTTGGTTGGGGCGTGGGCAGCCGGAGGGCTGCAGGTCCCCAGCGCCGCCGATCGCCGAAGTCAGCTGGCCCCAGGTTCCGCGCCCTTGAGCCCGAGTGCATCCCAGGGCCCGCAGCACCAGGTGCTGGCTGGCGGCCAACGCCTAAGCCTGTGGCTCCGGGATGCACTTAACGCCGTCCCCCATGCCCCAGGACCCTCCTTAGAAACAGGAGCACCCTGCCACCCATTCCCCATCCCCCCACACACCCCTGCAGGGCCAGCCTTTTTTTAAACTGCACACTCTAAACATTAGCCCCCTCACCAGACCCCCTTTTTAAAATTGTGTGCTCTTTAAGGGAATAAGATTTCAGTTTAAATATTTTGGGAATTGATTTCAGAACGTGTAATGTGATAATCTTAGAACAATAATTTTGATGTATTCAAATCAACAGTAAACATTTCCACAAATAGTGGAAAAGGAGAACCACCTCAATTAAAATCGGGAGCTACAGGCGGACACCGTCACCATTATTGTTTAATATTGTTTTGAAGATTCAAACAGATGAAATTTAAAAATGAAATTAAGTGGCATGAACATCTAATAAAAAGAAACAAGTCCATCTATTGTTCCTATAATTGGAAAACTAGAGACACAAGTTTAAAAAAACGTCTGGAGTAGGTGAATTTGGGAAATTTGCTCAACCAACCTAAACATGCCCAAGGAACGTTTGTCTACTCTAGGAACAAGAACCTTATGAATAAATTTCACAAGAAAGCTACACAAATTTTATTTTAGGTAAACTGTAAGATGGTAGTGAAACATAGAAAATAAGATCTGGCTGGGCACTCTGGCTCACGCCTGTTATCTCAGCATTTTGGAAGGCTGAGATGGGAGGATCTCTTGAGGCCAGGAGTTCAAGGCAAGCCTGGGCAACACAATGAGATGCAATCTCTATTAAAAATTAGCCGGGGGCTGGACGCAGTGGCTCACTCCTGAAATCCTAGCACTTTGGGAGGCAGAGGCACGTGGATCCTTTGAGTCCAGAAGTTCGAGACCAGCCTGGGCAACAAGGGAAACCCCATCTCTACTAAAAATACAAAAATTAGACTGAGCACAGTGGCTCACACCTGTAATCCCAGCACTTTGGGAGGCCAAGGTGGGCAGATCACCTGAGGTCAGCAGTTTGAGACCAGCCTGACCAGCATGGAGAAATCCCGTCTCTACTAAAAATAAAAAATTAGCTGGGTGTGGTGGCACATGCCTGTAATCCCAGCTACTCCAGAGGCTAAGGCAGGAGGATCACTTGAACCCAGGAGAAGGGGGTTGCAGTGAGCCGAGATGGTGCCACTGCACTCCAGCCTGGACGGCAGAGCAGGGCTCCATCTCAAAAAAGAAAAATGAGAAAAGGAGGACTTTGTTTACCGGACATCCGAACCTACTCCAGCGTTGCTGTCATCAGATCAGTGTGGTATCCGCATAGGAACAGATAAGTGGATTGATGGAATGATTGATTAGAGAACTCAGGAATAGATCATGGCATGTAGGAGAATAGAATCTCTCACCCAGGTGGCAGTTCAACACGGGGAACAGGAAGGTGTATTTCATAAGTGGCACTGCCAAGATGGCCTGCTATGGGAAAGAAGACAAATGAGTCATCCACCTTTGCCCATGGAAGATCTTTCTTTCTTTCTTTCTTTCTTTCTTTTTCCTTTCTTTCTTTCTTTTTCCTTTCTTTCTTTCTTTTTCCTTTCTTTCTTTCTTTCTTTCTTTTTCTTTTTTCTTTCTTTCTTTCATTTTTTTACTTTTTTCTGAATGCACAGCTTATCAGACAAATGTAACATCTTTCTTATTTTATTTTATTTATTTTTTAGAGACGGGGTCTCGCTATGTTGCCCAGGCTGGAGTGCAGTGGCTATTCACAGGCGTGATCCCACTTCTGATCAGCACAGGAGTTTTGACCTACTCTGTTTCCTACCTGGGCCGGTTCACCCCTCCTTAGGCAACCTGGTGGTCCCCCACTCCCGGGAGTTCACCATATTGATGCCGAACTTAGTGCGGACACCCAATTAGCATAGCGCACTATAGCCCAGAACTCCTGGGCTCAAGCGATCCTCCAGCCTCAGCCTCCGGAGTAGCCGGGAATATAGGCATGCGCCACCGCGCCCCATGGAACATCTTTCAGTTCCAGTTCCAGGCATAGACCTCAGTGTAGAAATGGCTGAGACAATGAGGTGGACGATACTGCTGTCCAGGTCACTGAGGTTGAGACAATGACTTCAGCATGGCCCTATGGAGAGGGAGAGCAACAAGTGAGCTAAGGCCTGTGACTGATGCCTATGCAAAATACACAAAGAGAGACTGACAGAGTCACCTGGGAAGGGACATGCAACCTGGTTTTGACGGGTGAGCAGGTATTCTCACTGCTGTGGATAGATTAGGGTGACTCCCTCAGAGCTTCCTGGGGTTGCTCCCAAGTGGCCACCTCACCTGTGCCCCAGCCCAGAGCAGACCTCTAGACAGATATCAGAAGCATCTGGGAGGGACCTTATGGGAGCCCTCTGGTCATCCAGGGCCCCAGCCAGGCACAGCAGTGGAACAGAGCTGGCTGCCTACCCAGGTACAGCCTGTGTCACCTGCAGCTCCCTCCTCAATGGCAGCCAGATGTACAGGAAAGAGGGGCCTAGTGGCTCTCTAGTCAGGTTCTCGATCCCCTGGGGCCTGTGGTCTGTGCAGCGGCTGCATGAGCTGGGTTCTAGAGCCTACCCAAGGAGGAATGCATGTGCCTTGCCCTGGGCCTGCCCAGGTGAGGTGGGAAGAAGACCTTCCTAGGAGCTCTGGACAGTCCTGACGTTGAGCTTGGATTCATCAGTAGCCAGAGTATCTTTGTGTGTTTCCTTGTATTTTGCCTGAACTGATTCATACCGGCAGAATCAGCTTCAGCTCCATCTACACCAGAAAGGACACGCTAGTCTCTGCAGCTACTCTGGCTAATATGGGTTGTTTTGGGGTGTGTGAGTCTTATCTCCTTACCTTGACTTTTGCTATCAGCCCTGGCTTCCAGGGGAGAGAAAGGGATGATGAGGCTTGGGTAAGGGGAGGGTGAAGACTAAGAACAAATGAGGACTGGGGTAGTTGTCTCCAGTAGATGGTCAGAGTCAGGTACTGATATGGCTTGGCTGTGTCCCCACCCAAATCTCAACTTGAATCCCCATGTGTTGTGGGAGGGACCTGGTGGGAGGTAATGGAATCATGGGGACAGGTCTTTTCCCTGCTGTTCTCATGATAGTGAATAAGTCTGAGATCTGATGGTTTTAAAAACGGGAGTTTCCCTGCACAAGCTCAAGCTCTCTTCTCTTGTCTGCTGCCATCTGAGACATACCTTTCACCTTCCGCCATGACTGTGAGCCCTTCCCAGCCATGTGGAACTATAAGTCCATTAAACCTCTTTCTTTTGTAAATTGCCCAGTCTCTGGCATGTCTTTATCAGTAGCGTGAAAACAGACTAATACAGGGACAGAGTCCAGGATGCTTCTGTGGAATTTGGGTGTGGGGCAGCACAGTGAGGTATGGGGAGCACAGTTAGTGATCAGGAGGGTGGGGAGAAAGGGGTAAAAGGGTCCACACAGCAGTTGTCCCTAGAAACAAGTCTGTTTTGGTGCCAGGCACAGGACAGGGAGGGCTGGGTGTCTGCAGGTGCTGTCAGCTGAAGGGCAGCACCAGTCTTGGCAAGTGCAGCAGCATGTGTGGGACCTCTTAGAGGTGCATGGATTTACTCTGCAGGCACAGCAGAAACAGAGGTCAAAAAGCTGACATCCTTCCTGGAAGGATGACTTCCTATGTTAGGGACACTCATGTTACCTAAGCCCAGCTTCCCAATAGCTTTCTCATCATGGCACACAGAAAATATGACAGTCTATGTAAAACACACTATAGCTAAGCTGGTGAGGCTTTGCAGAGGGCCAGGGAGCACAGGCCCAGGTCTCCAGCTAACTCCAGCCATGCCCTGTTCCAGGAGGGAGGGCTGAGGAACTCAATTTCTGGGCTACTGAGCCCACCTGGGAAAGTTCTTGCCCGGACTCAGTACCTCTTCACCCCACCTGATCAGACACGTGATGCCCAGCCTCGCTCCCACTCCTGCAGACCTCTATGTTTGTGTCATCAACAGGTATTGGACTGAGGAGGGAACCCTGCCCTGTCATGGACTCAGAGGTGCCCAAGGCTCACACCCAGGTCCCTGGATCCCAGCCTCTTGTGGCACTAACCAGAAGCAGGGGCAGGAAAACCCATGACAGAGAGAAATGCACTTCAGCTTTCTTCTACGAGGTCAAAGACAAAACACTCAGGGATCCTCAGATCTGGACTTTTTCTCACGGGGAAATATCACCTCTGTGTAACAGGTCTGAAGTTCAGAAACTTGAACCCAAGGAAACTATAGTTTAGGGCTGGGCTGCTGGACAGAGGGGCCCAAAGCTCCAATTTTTTTTCTTTTTTTTTTTTTTTGAGACAGAATCTCTCTCTGTCACCAAGACTGGAGTGCAGTGGCACGATCTCAACTCACTGCAACCTCCACCTCCCGGGTTCAAGCGATTCTCCTGCCTCAGCCTCCCGAGTAGCTGGGACTACAGATGCATGTCACCATGGCAGGCTAATTTTTTGTGTTTTTAGTAAAGGTAGGGTTTCACCATGTTAGCCAGGATGGTCTCGATCTTCTGATCTTAGGTGATCCACCCGCCTCGGCCTCCCAAAGTGCTGGGCTTACAGGCATGAGCCACCGCTTCCGGCTCAATTTTGCTTTTTAATTAGTCCTAGGATTTGCAGGGGAGGGTGCTGTGCTTAAAAAACGTTCAGGTGTTTGGACTCTGGGTTCTGTAAAGTCAAATAATATTTTTGTTTGGAGTCCCCTTTGCTCTAACTTGGGCTTTTCCATTCAGTGTAGTCTGAACCACTGCAGAGTGTGGCAGTGGCTGTGCCGAGTGAAGGAACCACGCTGCAGAGGGGTCCTGGGGATGGTGGGAGAGGCCACCCCTCAGAGCAGGGGCCAGATCCCTGACCAGCCCACACCCCGAATCCCACTGCAGGCATTTCGGGAAATGCACAGTTATGTTTCTGGAGACACTTCCAGGTCACAGATTACCACAGTCAATGAAAACATCCTCACATTTTCCCCCAGTAACTAACAAAGTGCGCTACAATATAAAAAATAAAAACCCAGCCTGTTGATTAGTTAGGCATTTTTAGAAGACAGAACAAAATACAGAAATCCTATGAAAGACTGGCCCTGCGTTAGGGCCAGCAATTCTCTTTGTTATTGCCAAACGCTGTCCCCATCTCTGCTTTCACAGCCTATGGAAAGGGGAAATTCCATAAAATACATGGCCTCATGTTGTGTCTGTGTGGAAGGAACAAACTGCTTTTCATTTGAGCTCACATCACAAAAATCAATACATAAGACTTCTGTGACCAAAATGTGTGGGGGTTTCTCCCTCTCAATAAGCAAGCAATCAGTTCTGCAGCAGACACGGCTGGAACTTCCAATTTAATTCCGACACTACGCACCTGGAGATGACAGCAGATCTCACAGTTTGAGGGCTCAGTCCTCAAAACAGCCCCCAAGCCACAGGGCATTTTACCTGTGCTTCTGACCAACCCATGCTAAATCAGATTCCCATACCCCCCCTTTGGATTCCGTTAATTTGCTAGAACAGCTCACAGAATTCAAGAAAACACGTTGCTTACATTTACTAATTGACTATGAGAGATACTAATTGACTAAGGGATGCCTCTGAAGAGATGCATAAGCAGAGGCTTGTGAGAAGGGGCCCAGAGCTTCCACATCCCCCGACACCACCCTCCAGGACCCGCCATGTGTTCAGTTCTCCGGAGCTATCTGAACCCTGTTCTTTTGGGTTTTATGGAAGGTATGATTGATTAAACCACTGAACATTGGTGATCAACTTAACCTTCAGCCCTTCTCCTCCCCAGAGGTTGGTGGTGGGGCTGAAATCTCAACCCTCTAATCCTGCCTTGGTCTTTCTGGTGACCAGCCCCATCCTGAAACTACCTAGGGGCCTGCCAGGCACTTAGTCAACTCAGTTGCATACAAAGACACTTACTACTTAGGAGATTTCCCGGATTTTAGGAGTTGTATGCCAGGAAACAGGGACAAAGACTGAATATATATTTCAAAATATCACTGAATCTCAGAAACCAAGCTAAGGGAGCCAAGGGCAGGTTTGGGCTCCTCTGATCTGGCCTTGGAGGGCTGAGCAGTTCCACCATGTTCTTTCCAGATATAGGGACCCCTAAGCCTCTTGGCTTCTGCTTTGGGGCTTTAGCTGACAGCAGGAAAGGTCCCTTTGTACATTCTCTTAAGATTCAACAGTGTGAGCCTTTTATTTATAATCATTGAGATAAGTAGCAGAAGAAATACTAATGAGTTGAAAGTGGTTGCTTCCAGAAAATGGAACTAGTGTCAACTTAAAATAATCAAAAGGGTCAGAATCTCATGTTTTTGCCAAGTGCCATGGTACATGTCTGTAATCCCGCTGCTTTGGGAGGCCGAGGCGGGTGGATCACCTGAGCTCAAGAGTTTGAGACCAGCCTGGGCGATATGGCAAAACCCCATCTCTACCAAAAATACAAAACATCCGCTGGGTATGGTATGCCTGTAGTCTCAGCTACTCAGGAGGCTCAGGTGGGAGGATCACTTGAACCTGGGAGGTGGAGGTTGCAGTGAGCTGCACCAATGCAAAGTGAGATCCCATCTCAAAAACAAAAATAAAAAAATATATATATATATATATTTTTTTGGTAGAGACAAGGTCTCTCTATGCTGCCCAGGCTGAGCCCAAACTCCTGGGCTTTGAGCGAGCCTCTTGCCTTAGCATCCCAAAGAGCTGGTATTACAGGTATGAGCCACCATACTTAGCTAGAATCTAATTTAAAGAGAGTTTATTGAATCACAAAGTTTAAGGAAACACCCAGAAATACCAACTCCAAAGGAATGGAGGCAGCTTTCCAAGGCAGGGAAGTTAAGATTTCATTTACAGAGTCAGAGGTGTTTCTCTCAGGATTACTTTTTTCATACAAGGTTGGCTCATACTTACAGCAGTATGCTTGGTGGTAGGTAGCGTTTTTTTGTGGGGGAAAGGTACATTTTGTATTTTTTGCAGAGGATGCAATCGTCATCTATTTTCTGTCATCTGGTCTAAGCAAAGCAGAACAACGAAGAAGAAATTATATAACAAGGATCATTAATTAAGAAGGCAGGGTTTTGTCCCTGATGTCATTTAATTCTCTAGTCATCGTATGGAACCAGAAAAATAAGAAATTAAGTACATCTATAATTTGAGGAACTAACGTATTCTATAATCTGAGAAACTGTAACCATATATGACTCAGATCACAGCCACATCTCTCTCAAGGTTGAAAATGTTTTCAGGGTTCCTACAGCATTTTTGTTTCATTTTGTTTTGAGAGAGTCTTGCTCTGTCACCAAGACGGAGTGCAGTGGCTCGATCTTGGCTCACTGCAACATCCACCTCCCAGGTTCAAGCAATTCTCCTGCCTCAGCCTCCAGAGTAGCTGGGATTACAGGCACACCCCACTATGCCTGGCTAATTTTTGTAATTTTGGCAGAGATGGGGTTTTGCCATGTTGGCCAGGCTGGTCTCAAACTCCTGGCCCCAAATGATCCACCTGCCTTGGCTTCCCAAAGTGTTGGCATTACAGGCATGAGCCACCACACCCGCCCCAACAGCTTTTAAATTACATTTATTTTCACATTTTCTCCCTCCTCTTTTCACCAAGAACTTTGGAAGTGAGCATCGTAGATGAACTCAATAGTTTGTCTTCTTTTATGCTCAGGAGTTTAGTCCCATGTCACTAGAAAGCCTGATTCCTAGGATGCCGTAGCCCACTGGGAAGGGAGGAGTGGACAAACCATGAAGCTGATGGAGTATCGGCCGAATTTAAAGCAACATGAAGGAAGCGACTTCGTGGCCTGAGTCAGGTTACATGGGTACTTCAGTTAACATAATTTTTCAAGTGGCCATTATTTTAGTCTTTCTAGCCACATTGACTCAATTGTAAAGAAATGTTATTATAGCAGTGTGGGCAAAAACAGTGCAAAACACAAATGATTATAATTCTCAGAATAAGGAACAGTTTTTGTCACCAAGCTTCCCAAGATCCAAATCAGCTATTTAGCCAGTTGCTTGGAGATAGTTTTGGATCTGAAAAGTTTGCTATTTGCATTTTTATATTAGCCATTAATTTAGTGGTATTGTTTGATTTATCAGGGATAGAGACATAGCCTTTAGTTTTTATGATAGCTCAGGTTCCCCTTGGGCTGCAATAAGTTTGTCTAAAGACATATGGCTTTGTAATACAGCCTTTCTCATGAGAATAACTTTATTTAATAACAATATTCATGTGGCTATTATTTAGGGCACTTTGTGCATAATAGGCTAGGACCTCTACATGTCAAATGCCACCTTCAGTACCCAGTTGGGGTAAAAAGATGGCAGCTAAAGGATCATACCAATGAAATACAGAACAAATCCAATGAGACTATACATGTGGTTTGTGGGCTTGAAAGGATATGAACTATGTGAGCTCATGCCCAGACATAACCCAAAGAACACTGTCCTAACCACCTCAGGGGGGTATTACTTTCCAATGAAAAATTTCACTTAGGAGGCTCAGCCTTCTTCACATGTGAATCCAAGAATCTATGTCTTCTGATTCTGCGGTAAGGGTTAGAAGGACCTGATAAGGTCCATACCACTTTGGTTTAAGTGAATTTTTTTTAAAATGTCATTTCCAATAGATGAAATCTCCTGGTTGAAGTCCATGGCCCTTGAAATTTTTGTTTCCCTGGAGCTCATTGTGAAAAGATTCATTTTTCAATTCCTAATTTTTACTTAATTGTTTCATAAGGCCATTATAATGGCTAAATATGCCTCCCTTTATTATTAAAGATAAATAATTTCTTAAATATAATTCCTTAGGTCTAGCTGTTACAATTTTGAATGGAGATAACTAGTGTTTACCAAAAGGTGTTGAACTTAGAAAGCAGAACCAGAGGAAAAGCTTTTGGCCAAGGAATTTTGAAAGCCTCTGTTTATTTTGCCAGTTAGATTTTGATTA
>PVKP010032869.1:0-25515 GCA_004027715.1 Plecturocebus donacophilus | reverse complement strand
CTTATATTCTTTTCTAAGTTGTCCATTCTCGTTAGCATTTCATTAAATCTTCTTTCAAGGTTCTTAGTTTCTTTGCATTGGGTTAGAACATGTTCTTTTATCTCACAGAAGTTTCTTATTATCCACCTTCTGAAGCCTGATTCTGTGAGTTCATCACACTCATCCTACGTCAGGCCTTGTTCTCTTGCTGATGAGGAGCTGCGATCCCCTGTAGGAGGAGAGGTATTCTGATTTCAGGTGTTCTCAGCCTTTTTGCACTGGTTTTTTCCCATTTTTGTGGATTTATCCACCTCTCATCTTTGTAATTGCCGACTTACAGATTGGGTCTCTGAGTGGATGTCCAGCTTGTTGGTTATGAAGTTTTTTCTGTCTCTTAGTTTTCCTTCGGTGGACGCCCCTTCCCCTCAGAGCTGGGCCTTCCCGGGTTCAGCTGTGCTTGCTCTCAGTCCTCAGCGCTTCCAATTGCTGCCCTCCTTGTGGGGATGGGACCAGCCGAGCCCGACTAAAAGGGCACCCTGTCCCATATACTCCGCATGGAGAAGCACCGCGCCAGGGCGCCGGCAAAACAGCTGCGCCGGCCAAAAGAGTCGTGCTGGTGACCCGTGTGCCTCCTTCGCCAGGAATCTTCCAGTTTGTGGGCATCAAAAATTCGTCTGCAATTGCGGCATCCACTCTCTCTCTACGCTTTCACTGGGAGCTACAATCCTGAGCTGCTGCTACGTGGCCATCTTGGATCTCTCTCCACCCAGTGATGAAGATTTTTCTGTTTCTTAGTTTTCCTTTGGCGGATGCCTGTTCTCCACAGAGCTGGACCTTCCTGGGTTCGCTGTGCTTGCTGTGAAACTCTCCGTCCTCAGCTCTTCCAATTGCTGCCCTCCTTGTGGAGATGGGACCAGCCGAGCCCAACTAAAAGGGCACCAAGTCCCGTATACTCTGCACGGAGAAGCGCCACACCGGGGCACTGGCAAAACAGCCGCGCCGGCCAAAAGAGTCATGCTGGCGACCCATGTGACTCCTCTGCCAGGAATCTCCCGGTCTGTGGGCAACAAAAATTCGTCAGAAAGTGCAGCGTCCACTCATTCTCTGCGCTTTCACTGGGAACTACATTCCTGAGCTGTTGCTAATCGGCCATCTTGGATCTCTTGTGATTTGATGTTTTTTGTAGTGATATGCTTTGGTTCATTTTTCTTTCTCTTTTGTCTATCTACGACAGATTTTTCCTTTATGGTTACCGTGAAGCTTACATAAAACATCTTAAAATTATAGCAGTACATTTTAAGCTAATAATTACTTAACTTTGACCACATAAAAATCTTCACATTTTAACTTCTCCTCTCCAAACATTTTATGTTATTGATGTTACAATTTTCTTTTCTTTTTCTTTCTTTCTTTCTTTCTTTTTTTTTTTTTTTTTAGATGGAATCTCTCTGTCACTCAGTGGTTTGATCTTGGCTCACTGCAACCTCTGCCTCCCCAGTTCAAGCAATTCTCCTGCCTCAGCCTCCTACGTAGCTGGGATTACAGGCATGCACCACCATGCCCAGCTAATTTTTATATTTTTAGTAGAGATGAGGTTTTGCTATGTTGGCCAGCATGGTCTTGAACTCCTGATCTCAGGTGATTTGCTCACCTTGGCCTCCTAAAGTGCTGGCATTCCTGGCATGAGCCACCATGCCCAGCCCTGCAGTTTACATTTTTGTATTCCATGTATTCATTAACAAATTATTGTAGCTGTAGTTATTTTTAATACCTTTTTCTTTTTATTTTTGTTCTATACTAGAGTTAAAAGTGGTTATGCATCACCATTACATTATTACTCTAAATTTGACTATATTCTTACTTTTAGAGTCAGTTTTATACTTTCCTATATTCCATGATGTTAGTTAACATTGTTTTATTTTAATTTGGACTACACCCTTTAGCGTTTTTTGTAAGGCAGGTGTAATGGTGATAAACTCCCACAGGCTTTGCCTAAGAAAGTCCGTTTCTCTCCTTCTTTCTAAAGAACAGCCTTGCTGATTATGGTATTTTTGGTTGATAGGTTTTTTTCTTTCTGTACTGTGAACATACCATTCTACCCTCTTCTGACCTGTAAGTCTTCTGCTTAGAAATCCCCTGATAGCCTATAGGGGTTCTTTTGTGTGTAATGAGTTAATTTTATCTTTTTGCTTTAAAAATTCTTTCTTTCTCTTTGACTTTTGACAGTTTGATTATAATGTGTCTCAGTGAAGATCCCTGTATCTAAATACAAATTTAATTTACTTAGAGTTATTTGCATTTCCAGGATATAGATGTTCACTTCCCTGTCTAGATCTGGGGATTTTTCTATCAATCATTATTTCTTTAAATGAGCCTTCTATCCCTTACTCTTTCTCTGCTCTTCTGTGACTTTCACAATACATATATTGATTCACCTGATGGTGTTCCACAAATTCTGTATGCTTTATTCTCTTTATTCCTTTTTTGTTTTTGTTTTTCTGGGTTACTTCAAATGGCCTGTGTTCAAGCTCCCTGATTCTTCTTCCTAATAGAGCCTACTGTTGAAGCTTTCTAGGGTATTTTTCAGTTTTGTTACTGGTTCTTTAGCTCTAGCATTTATGTTTGGTTCTTTTAAAAAATCATTTCTTTGTCGAACTCCTTGTTGTACTTTTCATTTTGTTTGTATATTGTTTTCCTGATTTTTTTTCTTTCAAAATGGAGTTTCACTCTTTTCCTCCAGGCTGGAGTGCAATGGCATTATCTAGGCTCACTGAAACCTCAGCCTTCTGAGTTCAAGTGATTCTTCTACCTCAGCCTCCTGAGTAGCTGATATTACAGGCACCTGCCACTACACCCAGCTATTTTTTTCTGTTTTTAGTAGAGACAAAGTTTCACCAAGTTGGCCAGGCTGGTTTCGAACTCCTGACCTCAGATGATCCACCTGCTGCAGCCTCCCAGTGTGCTGGGATTACAGGCGTAAACCACTGTGCCCAGCCTTTGATTATTTTTTTACCTTTATTTTTATTTTTTTGTATACCTGTGTTCTCTTGTAGCTTACTGACCACAGGTGATTGCCTGGCACTAGAACAGGCCTAGAGGCTGGGTTTGTAGGGGAGACCAGTGTTCTGGGGCCACAAGGGCCAGCCTAGAACCTGGGTCTACTGGGATAGATCTGAATCATATGTCTGCTGGAGTGTGGGGCTGCAATGACACCTGGTAACTGGGTGAGGATAGAGCCTGTATTTGTGGGAGCTGGCCTGGAACATGGGTACATGTGTGGTCTGGTGACTGGAGTCATGGGGGCTGACCTGGAGCAGGGGTTCATGGGTACCAACCTAGCACAAGAGTGGGCTTGGAGGCTAAATCTGCTATGAATTGGGACCTTGGAGGCCAGCAGCCAGCCTGAAGCCTGTGTTTGCAAGGCCTGACCTGACTGGTCATGTCTAGAGCCTATATTTTAGGAGGGTGGCCAGCTAAGGTCTGTGTGTGCTGGTCTAGTGCCTGGAGCCACAGGAATATGTCTGGAGCCAGAGACCAAGGCAAAATCAGGTGCCCACTTCACTTTTTTCTCCACTGGGCGAGTTTCTCTCTCCACACTATGCTGCCTCAGCATGGGAAAGGGGTAATGTGGGTAATGTAAAACTGTTTTTCCACTCTCTTCAGTGCATCTTCTCTTAGTTCTGTGCCACACCAAGGTGCTACAATTTTTCACCTGAATTCTTTAGTTTGTTAAAGGTATTTTTGGGCATGGGTAGCTTTTTGTGATGTTTCTCAGACAGAGTAAGTGTTGGAAAGTCCTATTCTGCCATCTTGCTGTTGTCACTTCCCCATATTTCTTGACGTAGACAATACTGTTGTTCACTTAGTTTCTCTCCCTCCCCTTTTACTTGTTCTGTATACCCCTCCACTATCTTTAATACAATTTTACCTCTAACAGCTTCTAACCTGTCACTCTTCTTCAAAGGACTATCCTTAGGCCACGGAAGCAGCTTTACTCACAGACACAGAAAACTAGAAGAGTCTGGGAGTTTTTGATCCCTTACGGTGATGCTTAGCCAATGAATAATCACTTTGGGAAACAAAAGTCTGTCTTCCTTGCCTTAGGGCACAACAGCTTCGAGGCTATAACTTATACTTCAGAATCTTCTATGGAATCAGACTGAAACTACTCTCCTAGGAATTTGCTAAAACCATAGCATCCTTGGTTTCATTGTTTTTCTCTTGCCTGCCTGCCTGCCTGCCTGCCTACCTTCCTTCTTTCTTTCCTTTCCTTTCTTTTTCTTTTTTCTCTTTTCTTTTTTTCTTGAGACAGAGTTTTGCTCTCATTGTCCAGGCTGTAGTACAATGGCACCATCTCAGCTCACTGCAGCCTCTGCCTCCGGTTCCAACTATTCTCTTGTCTCACCCTCTGGAGTAACTGGGATTACAGGCATGCAGCACCATGCCTGGCTAATTTTGTATTTTTAGTAGAGACAGAATTTTTCCATGTTGGTCAGGCTGGTCTCGAACTCCTGACCTCAGGTGATCTGCCCATCTCAGCCTCCCAAAAGTGTTGGAATTGCAAGCATGCAACACTGCGCTTGGCCCATTGTTTTTCATTTGTTATGTTTCCCCCTCTTCCTTATCGGCTTCTTACGGGAACACTTCCTTGCACACAAATTCTCATCTCAAAGTCTGTTTCAGAGAAATCCAGCATGACAATAGGTCCAACATTGCTTTCCAAATACTTCTAATAATTTTCCAGAATTGAATTTAACAACACACTATCCATATTCTCCACATTAGACTAAAAGCTCTTTGCTCTTTGAAGGCAGACAGAAATGTTTGATTCTGATACTTATTCACTATTGATTCTGAAAATAGGAGTTTATACTGAGTGAGCCAAATTAGTGAATAATTGAAAGACATAGGGTCAGTAATCAGTAATTTTATTTAGGATTGTCCCTAGATGAATGAAGTGAGAAGTCTTGTGTGTCTCGTTATAATCCTTGTGACTAAAGTAGTCTGATGTCTCCAGATAAAAGACGCTTCATTTTTATAAAGCACTGTTAAGGATCGGATGATAAAGATGCATTCTACCTTGATCATTTCTTAATTCTAAAGAACCAGATGAGTAAGGACAGTGCTTCCTCTTCCCTTGATTATGATAAATTGCCTTATCTTTTATATTGTGTTAGAGAGCCAGGGGAGTGACTGCTCTTTTTGTTGCTTTTCAGTTAGTCTTTGCTTGCATAGTTCTTGAGATAAGAGGACATATGTGGTTTGTAGAAGTCAGCTGGTAAGCTTGTAATCAGTGTAATGTAATGACAGTCATCTAATTGAGGTCTGTTTAGTTTTTCTTTTCTACATAATGGGGGCATAGTAAGTAATATGGGATATTAAGTTAACCAGCAATATTTACTATTCAAGCTTAGCATGAAAATCAATTTCCCATTGATTTGATTTAGTTCTGTGCATCAGGAAGTAGATAGCTAAAGAAAGGGATTAAAGTGTTAATTAAATATGGTTTCTTTCCTTAGAAACCAGTAAATTATTTATCCAGCATTCTGTGGAAAAATAAAATCCTCTCCTCAGATAAGTTTTATTTTTCATAAGTGATTTTCGTAACCCCTATATATATTTGCTGTTCAAGAAGTAAGTGGTCAGAATTATAATTTGTCTAATGACTTCATTATAAATAGAAATATAATTTAGGTGTTCATTCTCTTTCACTTCATTTTTTTCCCTTTCACAGTTATTTTTCACAACTTCATAGTATCAAGAAAAATAAGACCTAGAATAAAAAGAATTCTTTTCTTTCTGCTCTAAGCATCAGTTAATGACTATATATGCATAACCCTCCTCACAAGGAAGATTACGATTTTGAAACTTGTTCTCAGGTACAACAGGAACACTTGAAGCACATCTTTTCTGAAGGCAGAACCCTGAGATCTGGGTTCTGTCAGGTGACATGGGAAGAGAAATCAAAATGAGTTAATAGCCAGATGTACACTAAATGTTTGTTTCCTTTTATTATTTTTCAAGCTCTCTTAGATTGCAACTTTTAGAAACACTAGAGTTATGCTTATTAAATTGAATGAATTAGTAAATATAATGTACTTAGAATAGCTGCCGGAACATTGTAAGTTCTCAGTAAATATTCATTATATTATAGGTCCCCAAAGGCTTCTCTTAAACCTTTGGAGTCAGATGTATTTTTGGGATTCAGAATGTTTTGGATTTTGAAACAGAAATAAGGTGGATATAGTGTATGCACAGTATCTCCAGCACTCCAAAAATCAAACACATTGCTATTTCTGCAGTGAAGCACATGAATATTCACACAAAGTATAGTATATACTATATAACAAATAGTCTCATGTTAATTCAGGTCAGATTTTTCCACTGAATAAATTATTTTAAAACTTTGGGTTTTTGGCTAGGTGTGGTGGCTCATGCCTGTAATCCCAGCACTTTGGGAGGCCAAGGCAGGTGGATCACTTGAGATCAGATGTTCAAGACCAGCCTGGCCAACATGGTGAAACCCCATCTCTTCTACAAATATAAAAATTAGCCAGGCTTGGTGGTGTGTGCCTGTAATCCCAGCTACTTGGGTGGGAGGCATGAGAATTGCTTGAACCCAGGAGTTGGAGGTTGCAGCAAGCTGAGATCACACCACTGTACTCCAGCCTGCTCATGCCTGTAATCCCAGCATTTTAGGAAGCCAAGGTGGATGGATCACGAGGTAAGGAGTATGAGATCAGCCTGACCATGAAACCCTCTCTCTACTAAAAATACAAAACTTAGCTGGGCATAGTGATGCACACTTGTAATACCAGCTACTCTGAGGCTGAGGCAGGAAAATTGCTTGAACCTGGGAGGCGGAGGTTGTAGTTTGCTGAGATTGCACCATTGCCCTCCAGCAAATAGAACCAAATGAATATATTTACTTAACAGTCCCGAAAGAATATGAGACAAAGAAAGGCATCTTCATTATCGACATCCACATAGACACATAAAACCTTTAAACTAAACTGTCATTTGAATTTTATTGTCATTACTTTGGGAATTTACCAAGAAAAAATTTCTGAAGACTCTCAAAATGACAGTTCATATTTATCCTTATATTAATCATTCTAGATCATTTTATACCTTTATGTAGAAACAGGTTTCCATATGATATCATTTTCCTGTTACCTGAAATGTTAACATTTCTTTCAGTGCATTTGTGTTAGTAATAAATTCTCTCAGATTTCGTGGTATGAATGTCTTTATTTACTTTTACTATTCAAAGGTGTTTTCACTGGCGATAGAATTTTAGGTTGAGTTTCCTTCAGAACTTTAAAAATGTCACTCCATTGTCTTTTGGTTGGCATAGTTCCTTGTGGAAACCCATGGTTTTTTTCTGCAGTAACGTGTCCTTTTTTCCAGCTGCTTCCAACATTTTCTCTTAATCACTTGTTTTCAATAATTTTGCTTTCTTTGTGTTTATCCTGCTTTCGTTGACTGAAAGCTCTTTGATCTGGGTATATGGTATTCATCAAATTTGAAAAATATTTGGCCATTAATTCTTCAAATATTTTTTGAACCCTCCCTCTCCTTCTGTTAGACTGCTTGGTATATTGTCAGTGATGCTTCAGCCTTTTCTCTCAGTGTTTAATCTGCAAGAGTACATGTCTTCAAGTTCTTTCTTTCTGTTTTATCTAATCCACTGTTAATTCTATCTTTTAATTTTTTCATTTAAAAAATATTTTTCAGCTCTAGAAGTTCCCTTGTTTCCTTTTTTTCTTTGAGATGGAGTACTGCCCTGTAACCCAGGCTGGAGTACACTGGCATAATCTCAGCTCACTGAAACCTTTGCTTCCCGGGTACAAGCGATTCTCCTGCCTCAGTCTCCCAAGTAGCTAGGACTATAGGCGTGTGCCACCATGCCCGGCTAATTTTTGTATTTTTAGTAGAGACGGGGTTTCACCATCTTGACCAGGATGATCTTGATCTCCTGACCTCATGATCTGCCCGCCTCAGCCTCCCAAAGTGCTGGGATTACAGATGTGAGCCACCGTGCCCAGCTCCTTGCTTCCTTTTTATGTCTTCCCTTTCTTCTCCTCATTGTGTTCACATTTTAAATTCTTTAGAATATCGAACATATTTTAAATAGTTGTTTTAAAGTCATTATCTGCTAATTCTATCATTTGTGTCATTTCTGAGTCTCTTTCTATTGACTATTCTCCTGCTTATAGGTCACATTTTCCTGCATTTTCATATATCTATTAATGTTTTATTAGATACTTCACCTTGTCAATTTTATATTGTTCCATGGTGAGTATTACTGTATACATTTAAAATATGTTGGACTTTGTTCTGGTAGGCAGTCAAGTTACTTTATGATTGACCTGAGCCTGTCAAGTCATTGTTTATAAACTTTCTCAGGGCAGGTATAGAGTAGTATTTATGACCAGGCTATTTTTAGCCCCACTACTAATGTGTAACCCTTCCCAGATGTCTTCTGAAGACATTTGTATTTCACAGAGTCTCCACATTTGCCATATGTGACTCATTTGTGAGCCCTGAGAATTGCTCAACTTAACCTTTCTGGCAATTGTTCTTTACCTAACACTTACTCTTTGTTTGGCCTCATGGAGTTTCTCCCTACATGAGGGTAGACTGGCATTCAGCCAAAATCTCAAGGGGATGCCCTAGAAGATTTCTAGAACTCTCTCTTTCTCTCTTTTTTTAAGAATTGCATTTGGGCTCTGGGGTACATGTGCACATCCTGCATACTGCAGGATTGTTGCATAGGTACATACATGCCATGGTGATTTGCTGTCTCTGTCCCCCCCCCCCATAGCCTACATCAGGCATTTCTCCCAGTGTTATCCCTCCCCATCCTCCCCACCCCACCTTGCTGCCCTCCTCTCCCCTCCCCTTCACCCCTCACCTATCCCTGTGAGTGTTGTTCCCTTCCCTGTGCCCAAGTGTTCTCATTGTTCATCACCCACCTATGAGTGAAAACATGCGATGTTTGATTTTCTGTTCTTGTGTCAGTTTGCTGAGAATGATGGTTTCTAGATTCATCCATGTCTCTACAAAGGACACAAACTCATCGTTTTTATGGCTGCACAGTATTCCATAGTGTATATGTGCCACATTTTCTTTGTCCAGTCTATCATTGATGGGCATTTGGGTTGGTTCTGGGTCTTTACTATCGTAAACAACGCTACAGTGAACATATATGTGTATGTGTCTTTATAATAGAATGATTTATAATCCTTTGGATATATACCCAGTAATGGGATTGCTAGGTCAAATGGAATTTCTATATTTAGTTCCTTGAGGAATCGCCACACTGTCTTCCATAATGGTTGAACCAATTTATACTCCCACCAACAGTGTAAAAGCATCCCTTTTTCTCCACATCCTCTCCAGTATCTGTTGTCTCCAGATTTTTTATGATTGCCATTCTGACTGGCGTGAGATGGTATCTCAATGTGGTTTTGATTTGCATTTCTCTAATGATCAGTGGTGATGAGCATTTTTTCATATGTTTGTTGGATGCATATTTGTCTTCTTTTAAAATGTGTCTGTTCATATCCTTTGCCCACTTTTGAATGGGTTGTTTGTTTTTTTCTTGTAAATCTGCTTTACTTCTTTGTAGATCCTGGATATTAGCCTTTTGTCAGATGGGTAGATTGCAAAAATTTTTTTCCGTTCTGTTGGTTGCCAGTTTACTCTAATGATTGTTTCTTTTGCTATACAGAAGCTCTTAAGTTTAATTAGATCCCATTTGTCTATTTTGGCTTTTGTTGCCATTGCTTTTGGTGTTTTAGTCATGAAGTCCTTTCCTATGCCTATGTCCTGAATGGTATTGCCTAGGTTTTCTTTTAGGGTTTTTATGGTGTTAGTTCTTGTGTTTAAATCTTTGATCCATCTGGAGTTAATTTTTGTATAAGGTGTAATGAAGGGGTCCAGTTTCAGCTTCCTGAATATGGCTAGCCAGTTTTCCCAACACCATTTATTAAACAGGGAATCCTTTCCCCATTGCTTGTTTTTGTCATGTTTGTCAAAGATCAGATGGTTGTAGATGTGTGGCATTGCATCCACAGCCTCTGTTCTGTTCCATTGGTCTATATCTCTGTTTTGGTACCAGTACCATGCTGTTTTGATTACTGTAGCCTTATAGTATAGTTTGAAGTCAGGTAGCGTGATGCCTACAGCTTTGTTCTTTTTACTTAGGATTGTCTTGGCTATGCAGGCTCTCTTTTGGTTTCATATGAAGTTTAAAGTGGTTTTTTCCAGTTCTGTGAAGAAGGTCAATAGTAGCTTGATGAGGATAGCATTGAATCTATAAATTACTTTGGGCAATATGACCATTTTCACAATATTGATTCTTCCTAACCATGAGCATGGAATATTTTTCCATCTGTTTGTGTCCCCTCTTATTTCCTTGATCAGTGGTTTGTAGTTCTCCTTGAAGAGATATTTTACATCCTTTGTTAGTTGTATTCCTAGGAATTTAATTATCTTTGTTGCAATTGTAAATGGGAGTTCACTCATGATTTGGCTCTCTGTTTGTCTGTTATTGGTGTATATGAATGCTTGTGATTTCTGCACATTGATTTTGTATCCTGAGACTTTGCCGAAGTTGGTTATCAGCTTAAGGAAGTTTTGGGTCAATACAATGGGATTTTCTAAATATATGATCATGTTGTCTGCAAATAGGGACAATTTGACTTCTTCTTTTCCTAATTGAATGCACTTTATTTCTTTTTCTTGCCTAATTGCTCTGGCTAGAACATCCAATACTATATTGAATAGGAGTGGTGAGAGAGGGCATCCTTGCCTAGTGCCAGTTTTTAAAGGGAATGCTTCTAGTTTTTGCCCATTCAGTATGATATTGGCTGTGGGTTTGTCATAAATAGCTTTTATTATTTTGAGATCTGTTCCATCAATGCCTAGTTTATTGAGAGTTTATTGAGAGTTGAATTTTGTGAAATGCTTTAAAATTTTTTATGAATACTCTCTCAACAAACTAGGAATAGAAAGAAATTATCTCAACATAATAAAGACAGTATATAAAAATCCCACAGCTAACAAAATACTCAATGGTAAAAAAATTAAAGCTTTGCCTTTAAGAGTGGGAACAAGGCAAAGATGCCCACTCTCACCATCTCTATTTAACCTAGTATTTGAAGACCTAACCAGAGCAATTAGACAAGAAAAAGAAATAAAACATCCAATTGGAAAAGAAACAGTAAAATAATCTCTGTGTGCAGATGACATAATCATGTATATAGAAAATTCTAAAGAAAACTGTTAGAACTAATAAACAAATTTAGTAAAGTTGCAGGATACAAAATCAATATGCAAAAATTAATTGTTTTTACACACTAACAATTGACTACTGAAAAGGAGATTGAGAAAACAATCCCATTTACAATAGCACCAAAAAGAATAAAATACTTTTTATTTTTTTACAGGAATAAACTTAATTAAGCAAGTGAAAGACTTGTACACTGAAAACTATAAAACTGTGATAAAAGGAATTAAAGAAGGCACAAACAAGTGGGAAAACTTCTCATGCTCATGGATTGGAAGAATTGTTATCATTAAAATGTCCATACCATTCAAAGTTATCTGCATATTCAATGTAATCTCTACCAAAATTCTAATGAGAATTTTTACAGAAGCAGAAAAAAAAAAGCCCTAAAATTTGTGTGGAACCACACAAGTCCCAAAATGGCCAAAATAATCTTGAGAAATAAAAACAAGACTGAACCATCACACTTCCTGATTTCAAAATATATTACAAAGGCCCCATCTTTAAAAATTAAAAAAAATTACAAAGCTATGGTTATTAAAACAGTATGTTACTGGAATAAAGATAGACATATAGACCAATGGAACAGAATAGAAAACCCTGAAACAAACCCATGCATATACAGTGAACTTATCTTTGACAAGGGTACTAAGAATATACAATGGAGAAAGCACAGTCTCTTCAACAAATTGTGCTAGAAAAAATATCCAAAAAAAAAAAAAATGGAATTAGATCCTTATCTCACACAAAAAACAAGTCAAAATGACTTAGAGACTGAAATGTAAGGCCTGAAACTGTAAAACTCATAGGCAAAAACATAGGAAAAAAATTTTAGAACATTGGTCTTGACAACAGTTTCTTGGATATGACACTAAAGGTACAAACAACAAAAGCAAACATGAACAAGTGGGACTATATCAAAGTAAAAGCTTCTGCACAGCATAGAAAACAATGAGCAGAGCAAAACCACAACCTGGGGAATGGGAGAAATATTTGCAAACCACCTATCTGATAATGGGCTAATATCTAAAATACATGAGGAGGGGTGGGGGAATTTTTTTTTTTTTTTTTTAGGTGATGTCTCGCTCTGTTGCCCAGGCTGGAGTGCAGTGGTGCAATCTCAGCTCACTGCAACCTCTGTCTCCCAGGTTCAATTAATTCTCCTGCCTCAGCCTCCCAAGTAGCTGGGACTACAGGCACATGCCACTACACCCAGCTAATTTTTGTATTTTATTAGAGATGGGGTTTCACCATATTGGCCAGGCTGGTCTTGAACTCTTGATCTTGTGATTCACCCACCTCAGCCTCCCAAAGTGGAAAATTAAAAAAAAAAAAAATACAGGAGGAACTACAACCCCATAGCGAAACCAAACAAAGACAAAAACAAATATTAAAAAATGGGCAATGGACTTGAACAGACATTTCTCCAATGAAGACATATCAGTGGCTAATAGGTATATGAAAGGATTCTCAGCATCACTAATTATCAGAGAAATGTAAACCAAAACCACAATATCATCTCATACTCGTTAGAATTGTCATTATAAAAAAATCATAAGGTAGGAGTTGTTAGTGAGGATATGGAGAAATTGGAACCCTTGTACACTGTTGGTAAGAATCTAAAATGGTGCAGCTATTGTGAAAAACAGTATGGAGTTTCCTCAGAAAACTTTAAAATAGAGTTATAACGTGATCCACCAATCTACGTCTGGGAATTTATCGGAAACAACTGAAATCAGGATCTTAAAGGGACATTTGCACTCCCATGCTCATTGCAGCATTCTTTACAATAGCCAAGAAGTAGAAACAACCTAAATATCCACTAAGGTATGCATGTATATAGAAAATGTGGTATATGTACAGACTGTGGAATATTATTCAGCCCTAAAAAAGAAGGAAACTTTGCAATATGTGACAACATGAATTAACCTGGAGAACATCATGCTAAGTGAAGTAAGCTAGTCACAGAAGGAGAAATTATTATTTCACTTATATGAGGCATCAAAAATAGTCAAACTCATAGGATCAGAAAATAAAATGGTGGTTGCCAGGGGCTGGGAAAGAAAGAAATAGGAGTTATTGTTCAACAGGTCTAAAATTTCAGTTGTGCAAGATAAAGTAAGTTCTAGAAGTCAGTTGTACATCATGCGTGTAGTAACAATAGTGTATTGTACACTTAAACATTTGTTAAAAGAGTAGATCTGATGTTAAATGTTTTTTCTGCAGTAAAAAAACTTTAACCAATGGTGCAGTGATCTCTTTAATCATGTTTTCATCAATTTATTCAGCCTAAGAGTTCAGTTAAAGAAAAATTAAAGTGAATACAAGAAGAAGAATATTTTTCATTCAAATATTTCATCAGGGGATTTTATTTCTTTTCATTTTTAGATGTGCTTTGAGGGAACTGGTAGGAGATGATAAATGGGCTATCTTGTGTATTTTAATGTTTTCCAAGATGTCTAGCGTATGCTCTTTTAAGATGTCTAACATATGCTAGCATAAAGGTCAGCCTTTTAGAGGGCATTAATTATTTTTGAATAGTGACATTTATCCATCAATTTTAATATATACCATGTTCCAAAATAATACTGAGCTGGCTGTTTTCCAAATTTGTAAATATCAAATATCCCTTTAGTCAGAAGCACAAGGATAGAATTAACATAAGAAAAACACTTTCCAGTAATTAGCTAAATCAGAATTAAAAGAATAAATATACTATAAAAAAAAGTCAAGTATACCAAAAGACATACATAAAATATGCCTTGACTTAGAAGTGCTATCTGGTTTAGTTAGGTTAAGGTTGGTATTAAACTTAAGCTGGAAATATATCTAACATACTGAGTACTTAAAATATACCAGGCAATGCTCTAAGCAATGCTCATGCAGTAGTTCATTTAAGCCTAACAACAACCCTATGAAGTAGATACTATTATCTCCATTTTGTAGATGAAGAACTGAGATACAGCAAAGTTAAGTGATGAGCACAGGGTCACCTAGCTGATAAGTGTTGAAGTCAAAATTTGAACCCCGGGTGCCCATAGACACAACCACTATATAATTTGACCCTGGAAGCACGGGGGTTAACTATCTGAGGCTCTCAGCTCCTGCTACACTCCGGATCTTCAGTAATGCAGTACTAAATACAGGACTGCTTAGAGGTTAAGTGCAGAGGTTAAGAGCCATCCCCTGTTGCTTGAGTTGCCAGGTAATTGTGGATAGTTTACTTGAATACCTCTATTTCCTCACCTGTTAAACTGGGCTAATGCAGATGCTCCTTGGCTTATATGGTTGAGTTATGTCTTGGTAAACTAATCAGAAGTTGAAAATATAAAAATGAATTTTAGTACACTTACCAAACATCCTATCAGCCTAGCCTACTTTAAACATGTTCAGAATACTTATATTAGCCTACAGCTGGGGAAAAATTACCTAACATAAAGCCTATTTTATAAAAAAAATTGAATATCTCATGTAATTTATTGAATACTGTACTGAAGGTGAAAAACAGAATGGTTTTATGGCTACTTGCTGTGGTTTGAATGTCCCCTCCCAAACTCATATTGAGATTTAATTGCCATTGTAGCCGTATTAAGAGGCAAGACCTTTCAACTTTAAGAAGTGATTAGGTCATGAGGGCTCTGCCCACATGAACGGATTAATGCCATCATTGCAGGAGTGCATTAGTTATCATGGGACTGGGCTCTGATAAAAGGGTGAGTTAGGCCTCATTTCTCTCTCTGTCTCACACATTCTGGTGCTCTTCCACCCTTCCACCATGTTTTGACACAGCAAGAGGCCCTTCATCAAATGTGGAACAGATGCTGGCCCCATACTCTTAGACTTTCTGGTCTCCAGAACTGTGAGCCAAATAAACTTCTGCTCTTTATAAATTACCCAGTCTGTGGCATTCTGTTATAGCAGCAGAAAATGGATTAAGACAGTACTTAAAGAAGTGTGGTTTCTACTGAATGCATATGGCTTTTGCATCACCTTAAAGTAAAAAAATCATAAGTAGTTCAAACAATCGTTAAGTCAGAGACTATCTGAAATTGCATGTAGCGCTTCCCAAAATTTACTATGCATTAGATCGACAGAATGTTGTGATTCAATAAAACTGTGGCAGGGCCCAGGCATCTGCATTTTAAATAAATGCCTCAAGTAATTCGGATATATTCTGTTCTTGAACACCTTTTGGGAAATACTGAGAGATGAGATCATGCCTGTGAAAGAATGGGCACAATCCTGGCACATGACTGATGGGCAGAAGTGCCAGCTCTTGTCTATTTCAGGGTAACAGAGACAGACGTAGGAGGGGTCTCAGGTCTCAGATGATATGGCAGATGAAGGAACATATTATGCTAGGATGATGACAATGACATCAGCAAAGATCATAATGAAAATGATCAATATTCTGGTATCCCTTATTTTGGAATAGATATCATTAAGGAGGAAGAGAAGAGGTTACCATTTCCTTTTATTCCCACCCCCAAATCTCCTTAAATAGACTTAATTCGGTTTGCCTTCAGGTTTAACAGAAGAGGTTTATTCTAATTTTAAGAGTCTTGTCCAGGTGTGGTGGCTCACGCCTGTAATCCCAGCACAATGGGAGGCCGAGGCAGGAGGAACACCAGGTCAGGAGTTCGAGACCAGTCTGGCCAACATGGCGAAACCCCATCTCTACTAAAAATACAAAAATTAGTTTGGCACTGTGTCAGGCACCTGTAATCCCAGCTACTCCCAAGGGAGGCTGAGGCAGAAGAATTGCTTGAGCCTGGGAGGGAGAGTTGCATTGAGTCAAGATCACGCCACTGCACTTCATCCTGGGCAACAGAATGAGACTGTCTCAAAAACAAAAACAACAAAAAAGAAAAAAAAAAAAAGTGTCCCTTGGCTAATTCTCTTCTCTTCCCATGTTTCCTTACTTCATCTGTATGCCATTTTTCTTTACGGGAAATAATTTTTCACTATACAATTCAATGTAAGAAACGAAACGTAAATGTCTAGATGAAGTAATGTTTAGTTTGAATATGTTTCAGCAAAATGTCATTAATCAGCCATTCAACAAGTTCATATACCTCCTTAATAAATCCTCCCTTGTTTTGATAGAGCAAAGTAGTGAGGGAAACTGGGGGTCTTAGCATACCTAAAACAAGGGAAGGAAATCTACAAGGGTGGGGAAATGGAGTAAGGTGTAGAAAAGTACTGAATATGGAATACTAATCTGTGTCTAGCTTTAATTGACTTTGTTCTTTTAGTTGGGCTGGTGCCCGTTAGAGCTCTAAAGGGTAGTTTGTCATACAACTGCAAATACAGGCAGCTATTTTGCATAATGTATGAACTTTAATTAAACATAATGTTTATTCAGTTTTCTTAAACTCGGTTTTTAATGGAGGCAGGGTTATATTATAGTGTAATATCTGGACCATAGAAATCCGGTCTTAAAATAGATCCACAACCTATCTTATCACAACTAAATGTTGTGGATATGCTTTAAGACTAATGTAACAACTTTTACACTACCAACAAAATGCTTTAAAGTAGAAAATTTATAAAGCATGCTCCATTCCCTTAATATATGTTAGAAATCACAGTGCATTAGCATAAATTGGAAGCACTCAGGGACTGTAGCTTGGATTTTGGTGCAAAAGGAAGGCTCCATACTCCTGAAGGAAGGTACAGCATGAAGTTTGAAATTAGGCTCACCGGGCGTGGGATTTGTGTGACCTCTTGCAAATCACTTAGCATCTCTGAACCTCAGATTCATAATGATGAGTCATGAGAAGCAAACAAAATGATGCTTGTGAAATGTCTATTACAATGTGTGGTATATAACATAGACACATTCAAGATGTAGTGGCTCTTACTGCAATTCTTTAAATGCTTATTATATTTTCTCTGCCTTAGAATTTCAGTTTGCATATGCTCAGAAAATTATTATATATTTTGAAAGCTAACTCGGTTTTAGTTTCTAAAATTGTGTGTATAATATGATTTGTGGTATATAATGAATGCCATAGTCAGCACTTCACTGATTTCAGCCTTAGAATCACTTAGAAAATGACCTGATGCTTGAAAGTGCAGCAGGCATTTTGTGACCCTGAGACCATATGCATGAGAACAGAAGGTATCTAGTAATAGTGGAACAAAAAGACTGAGAGAGCCTGGGACTCTGATGGCATTATTGAGCCATTATTTTAGTGCTGGACTGCCTATCTCTGCACATCTTGTTATATCAGAAAAGTAAACCTTTATTTGTTTATGTCACTGTAGCTTAATTTCTGATACTTGCAGATAAATGCGTTCCAGTCAATTAATAAAGACTAAACAATTCTGAATGAGATGAGTACCTGAGACAGATGGATCAGGATGGAGTATGCTTGTCACTAAGTAGAAACTAGGATCATTAAAACTTACGGGAGTGGAGTGGCCAGAGGATCTCGAGAAGGGTTAAATTTCTCATCTGGATCAAAAAGTCATAACAGAGACAGCACATGTGGAAGTAGGAGTCCCAACGTCCAGCTGAACTTAGGAACATAGGTTCATGTGGAATTCACAGATATTTTGGGGTGAGCTCTAGGCTTGCAGGTTGTGGTATCCAGGGTTGGAGTTTGAACCAATTTTGCTTGAGTGTTTGGGGTTGGAAGGCTTCTGGCTGCATTTGATTTGTGTATCTTTTTTTTTTTTTGAAACAGTCTTGCTCTGTTGCCAGGCTGGAGAGAAGTGGTGTGATCTCAGCTCACTGCAGCCTCTGCCTCCCGGGTTCAAGTGATTCTCCTGCCTTAGCCTTCTGAGTAGATGGCATTATAGGTTTGCACCACCATGCCTGGCTAATTTTTGTGTTTTTAGTAGAGATGGGGTTTCACCATGTTGGTCAGGCTGGTCTTGAACTTCTGATCTCATGATCCATTCACCTTGGCCTCCCAAAGTGTTTGGATTACAGGCGTGAGTCCCCGTACCAGGCCCAATTTGTGTATCTTAAATCCAATGACTTTGCAGTAAATTGGTCAAATCAAAGAATCCTAACAGTATACGTTTACTACTAATATATCAGAATGCTTTTAAACATGTTTTCTTTTCCCTCTTGTAAATAGAGGAAAATCTGAAGATAAAATGGTGAACTGATTCTTGTGAATCATGCTACATAAACATATAAACAACAAAGGGTGCCGTTTGTGCTAGATACTCTGTATTACTTCAGATAACCTGTTATCTTTCTTCCAAGAGGGGAGGTTGAAAAAGAAAACTACATTTCCTGGATTCCCTTGCAGCTAGGGCTTTGGATGTAAATTCAATTTTGCTAATTAATGTGCCCAATAGAGATTTGAATCAATTCTTATGAATCTTAAGAATTTCAGTGAATCTGATGAAGACATTTTGGTTATACACCATATTTCTGGGAGTAGGTTTCTTAAAGGTTATTTTAATATATCTCAATTATGAAGCTATTACTGCCCCTGATCACTCTGGAAGCTGAAGAACGAACACTTGAATTACTCTACTTTCAATGTTCCTATCTCCACATCCATAATAATATTATCTCAAAGTTACAATGGATTAGGCATATATTTTTAACCAGTTAGGCTTAGAGCTGTGAGACACTTACTGAAGTTCACACGGCTAGATGCTAGCTCCAAAATTTAAACCCAGGGCTTAACACTGTTTCTTCATGTTCCTGTTTCGTAGACACAAACATGAGATGCATAAGTGAACAAAGCAGAACAGAGTTCCTGACCATTCAGTGCTTACATTCTAGTGGGGGAAGATGAAATAAACAAATTAATGTAAGTGCTGGGAAGGAAAATCGTGGCAAAGAAGCTGCAAAGGGACTGGGCAAAAGTGTGTGTGTGTTATATAAGGTGGCAGGGGAGGGCTTCCTTGATAAGGTATCACTTCTGCAGAAACCTGAAGGCAGCGAAGGAGTAAGCAATGTGCATATCAGGACAACAGTGCTCAAAGCAAAAGGGAGTGCCCAGTGTGGAGAAAATGTTCAATATGAGGTTCTGAGAGGTAGAAAATGTGAACACTATGAAAGCATACACTTTCTTAATTGTTTGATTTCTCTCCTTTAATTTTAGAATTATTTTCCCCTAACTTTCTTATCTCTACTGTAACCCAACCCTCACTTACAAAGTTGAAAAATTATTTTATATCATCTTTATATATATTTAAAATTTCCTGGGCATCAGTGACCTACAATTACATTAGTTACTTGATCTTCCTTTCACAGTAAAACAGAAAAGTAGTCTAGAGACGTCACAGCCAGAACGTGAATTGAGCATGTATTAGATTCCTAGAGCTGCTGTAACAAATTGCCACCAACTGCGTGGTGGCATGAATCAACAGAAATTTGTTTCTAATAGTTCTAGCAGCCAAAAATCTGAACTCAAGGTGTCAGCAAGACCATGCTCCTTCTGAAGTTTCTAGGAGTCTTTCCTTTTCTCTTCCTAGCTTCCCATGCCTGCTGGCATCCTTGGCATTCTTTGGCTGTGGTAGCATCACTCCAGTCTTGGCCTGTATTGTCACATGATCTTCCTTTGTGTCTCTTCTGTGTCTCCAAATCTCCTTCTTCTTATAAAAATACGTGTCGTTGAATTTAGGGCCCACACCAATTGAGCATGACCTCATGTTAACTTGATTCTATCTGTGAAGACCCGATTATGAAATAAGGTCATATTTATAGGTTCTAGGTGGACATGAAGCTGGGGGACGCTATTCAACCCAATACAGGAGGGAAATCTCAAGTATAAACTGCCTTTGAGTTAAATGGAAGTCATCTCTTCAATCCCATTCTCAACCTCAAATACATAAATTGATTTACTTAAAGTCTTTCGTCTATAGCAAGAGTCAGAAAACTTTTTCTGTACAGGACCAGATAGTAAATATCTTAGGCCTTTGGGACCATTAACTCTGATGTTGAAGTGGAAAGCAGCCACAGATAATACATACACACATGAACAAAGCTGTTTTCCAATAAAACTTTACTTGCAAAACAAGCTGCAGGCTGGATTTGGCTTTGGGCTTTAGTTTGCCAACTTCTGATGTATAGCACTGAGAAATTGCTAAAAAAAAAAAAAAAAAAAAAAAAAAAGAAATACATACAGCTACCTAAATTCCTTTGAATTTTACTTTGGTTTAATTGTAATTCAGAAGAAAATAAAATTTATAACATTTAGAAAGGAAAAGTTTAGGTATGCCAGGCATATTGGAGTTAAAGTGCTAGCTTAATATTACTGTGAACACAATGTGGTTTGTAGCATTTTACAATGAAATAAATGTTGAAGTCATTCCAGGAAATACTGTAACAGTCATACAGTAGTGCCAATTTAGTCAAGTAAAAATAGTGCACTGGAGTACAGTTTAATGTGTTACGGAAGATATTCATGAACTTGGAAGTCTGATTGTGGCCATGATGACTAGACCCCAGAGAAACCAGAGGGACTTGACTCAATACTTGAAAATATGGAAAATGGCAGGACTGCCTTTGTGAATAGTCAGCACTCCTATTTATTGCACTATCAAGTCCATTACAAGAAGTATTGACACAAAACAAAGTAGAGATACTTGAACAGCATTCAACAGTGAGAATGGTACTTAGATAAAGACGAATTTTCCCTTTGGAGAATGACACACAGCTGACTGCCCTGCAGTGAGATGGCCCCACTGGGATATGTGTAGGGGGAAGGCAGCAGAAAGGGGATGAATATATGACTAACCCTCCTTGCCTGCTGTGCAGACTGCTATACCACTACGGTAACCCAAGGGTCTAGCAAAAAGTAGAATTTAAAAGAAAGGAAGTCTGCAAGATCCAGGGACATTCTCCTCACGGCAGCATCAGCCTCAGTGAGGGGACACACACCCCACTGAGGTCATCTCTTTGTCTGGCTGATCCTGAGATTCTCCTCAGGACAAATGAAGACAGATAGCAGCTTTACATACATCTTCATTTTGAAGTGATGCAGAGTATGTAGATTATATCATTGCGGGTCTGACTTAGAAAACTCAAATGGGCCTATTCTCTCTCTCTCTCTCTCTCTCTCTCTCTCTCTCTCTCTCTCTTTTTTTTGTTTGAGTCAAGGTTTTACTCTGTCGCCCAGGCTGGGGAGCAGTGGTGTGATCATGGCTCACGGCAGCCTCAACCTTCTGAGCTCAAGTGATCCTCCGACTTCAGCCTTCCCAGTCACTGGAACTACAGGTGCTCACCACCACACCTGCTTAATTTTTGTATTTTTTTTAGAGACTGGGTTTCACCATGCTGTCCAGGCTGGTCTTGAGTTCCTGGGCTCAAGCAGTCTGCCCATCTGAGCTTCCCAAAGTGCTGGAATCCACAGGCGTGAGCCACTGTGCCTGGCCAGATGAGGCTATTCTCTAGTGGTAGACATTACTTGTTAGTTGTCAGTGGAGCTGAGAGTTCTCACTCTATGGAATATGCTAGCTGGATGGTGAAAATGTTTTCCATCTGGGCTTCCTCCCACTGATAAATGGGCAATGTGAGCCTTGAATTTAATATCTATGATTAGTACTTGGGGCTGAGAATAAAGTCATTACTTGTGTATTAGAACTGAAAGTATGCATCAGTACATGGAAAAAGGCAAATAATCTTGCTCTTAGTGTTCAATTAGTCAAATAACACAGATAACTTGAATGAATATGTTAAAGAAAAGCACAAAAGTATTATAGGAAGAATGACAAGGACTGGAAATCTAATCAAATCCAGATGGAATGTGATAAAAAGTGGTGCCCTAATTTTTGTTACTGTTACATCTGGAGAACTACCCCAGGAACAAGAAGGATGGGAGAAGTAAGCCAGAGACAAGAAAGGAGCCTGAAGAGTAAGGAATTGTGTGGGTGTCACCAGCTCAGCCCATTAGCAGGGGTGCTCTGGGCAGCTGGTAGGAGCATTCCCACCCATAGGCTGGCATACCGACATAGCATTACTGTTATGAAATCTATTAATTGTGCTAAGCAGTTTATGTCATAACATCATTCAATCCTGGCCGAACCTCCGGTGATTATTATCATCCCCACATTACACTTGGGTTGGCCATGCCTCAGCAAGGTTAAATGATTTAACTGCTGCCTTACAGCTAGTTAGTGGCAGAGCTGGGGCTTCAGCCAAGTTTGTCTGAAATGAAAGAGCATGTCCTTGGCTTCTTGTTCTATTGCCTCTCATATACGTTTCCTTCCTGGAGGTGGGGATATTGGGCCATCACTGATTGATCCCACTAATCTTTCACACCATTCTACTCACATATTTGGTTTTTAACTCTGTACTTGTCAGCTGTATTGGTTGGGGGCAGATCAAACTGCTGTACAAAATAGACCTGAAAGTGCAATGCCTCAAACACAACAGAAAATGTCACACGTTTAGTACAGTGCCCACCCCAATAAACATTGGCTGTTTGTTATTACATACCTGACACACTTTCCTCAAGATATCTCTGTGACATAAACATTATCCTTATTGTACAGAGGAGAAAACTGAGGTCCCACGGCAAGTAAATGTCAGAGCAGGAACTGGAATCCCAAATCCATGTTCCCAACCACGAAACAATCGCTTCTCATAAATTAAGTGGGAGAAATAATTGGCCTCTGGCATGAGAGAACTGAGCTCTTTATCCTCCATTTAAATATTTTCCATGTTAATTAGATCCAAAATGTAACAGTCAGAATCATTCTCCATTTTCCATCCAACCTAGGTCTGAAGAAAGGCAGTCTGCCTTCAGTTAAGTGGATGGCACCAACAGCCTGCTGGCAGACAGTTTGTGCAAATACTTGCTGACACAGACCAAAAATTTGAACTTGAATAACTTTTTTATTTCCAGAGAAGACTTTTAAAACACACTTCCCTTAAGAGAGTAACCACAAGACAAGGTTATACTTTAAGAAAACAAGTTGAAGTAGAGAAGATAGTTTTTAAAAAATATTATTTTACTTTCTGTAAGTTAGAAACCGTATGGAATTTCTGCTCTTGCACAGCTCGTAAATGACTTCGCATGGTTTTCTTGAAACTTGACCCTCCAAACTCCAAACTCAGCAAAGTCTAAAGATGAGTTGGTATCTGGAATGGATATTCTCTTACACAGCCAGCCTCTTACACGGGAAAGTTGTTCAGGAAGGAAGGGAGACTTATAGATTGGGAGGAATGAGACATCCTTTTCAGCCGTCACATTTTGACCTGATCTTACCTTGCAAAGTCCTAACGTTTCTATTTCTGGGCTAGAAAAGTAATCCTCTTATCATTTGCTTTTCATGTTTCTCAAGGAAATGAGGATAATTAGTATACTCTTCTAAGAGCCTTTTTATGCCATGATCTATATACAAGGCAGACGATTGAACAAAAACATAGGAGTACCTTGGGCATTTGATTACTTGGTGCCCTTTGGTTTAATATTTTTAGATATTTGGCAGGATGGGGTAGCTCATGCCTATAATCCCAGTACTTTGGGAGGCCAAGGCAGATTGAATCGCTTGAGCTCAGGAGTTCGAGACCAGCCTGGACAACATGGCGAAACGCTGTCTCTACAAAAAATACAAAAAATGAGCCTAGTATGGTGGTAGTGCCTGTGGTCCCAGCTACTCAAGAGGCTGAGATGGGAGGATTGCTTGAGCTAGAAAGGAGCAGGGGACAGAGTCTCAGTGAGCCAAGATCGCACCACTGTACTCCAGCCTGGGCAACAGAGTGAGACTCTGTCTCAAACAACAATAACAATGTTTTTAGATATTTATTAAATATTTAATGGTGGTGTGGTTGTGATTAAAAGGAGTAATTTTTGTGTTTTTATGTAATAATAATCTCTACTTTCCCAGAAGCAGGAGCAACATACATTTTGCCAGTTACAAAAGAAAGCTGTAGAAAGTAGACGTAGTTGACGCATATTTAATTTCTCTCTCTCTCACACACATACACACACAGATATGTTTCTGTGATACTTGGGTGAATCTTTGTGGATTTGTTGGGCTAGCCTGATCCTCAATCTGGCTCTGAATGCCAGGTTTCTCTTGTATCAGTTAGCAATTTCTAAATAGCAAACCACCCCAGATGTAATGGCTTAAAACAACAACTCTTGGAGAGAGATCCAAGATGGCCGATTAGCAACAGCTCAGGAATGTAGCTCCCAGTGAAAGCGCAGAGAACGAGTGGACGCCGCACTTTCCGACGAATTTTTGTTGCCCACAGACCAGGAGATTCCTGGCAGAGGAGCCACACGGGTCGCCAGCGCGACTCTTTTGGCCGGCGCGGCTCTTTTGCCGGCGCCCGGCGTGGTGCTTCCCAGTGCGGAGTATACGGGACGGATGGGCTCGGCTGGTCCCACCCCCCCCCAAGGAAAACAGCAATTGGAAGCGCTGAGGACTGAGAGTTTCATAGCAAGCACAAGGAACCCGGGAAGGTCCGGCTCTGAGGGGAAGGGGCGTCCGCCAAAGGAAAACTAAGAAACCGAAAAACTTCATCACCGGGTGGAGAGAGATCCAAGATGGCCGCGTAGCAGCGGCTCGGGATTGTGACTCGCGGTGAGGGAGCAGAGAGCGAGTGGACGCCACAATTGCAGAAGAATATTTGATGCCCACAAACTGGGAGATTCCCGGCAAGGGAGCCACACGGGTCGCCAGCGTGGCTCTTTTGGCCGGCTCGGTGCTTCTCGGTGTGGAGTGTGCAGGACTGGATGCCCTTTTAGTCGGGCTCGGCTGGTCCCATTCCCACAAGGAGAACAGCAATTGGAAGCGCTGAGGACTGAGAACAAGCACAGCTGAACCCGGGAAGGACCAGCTCTGTGGGGAAGGAGCGCCCCCCGAAGGAAAACTAAGAAACAGAAAAAACTTCATCACCAACAAGCAGGACGTCCACTCAGAGACCCAATCTGAAAGTCAGCAATTACAAAGATGACAGGTGGATAAATCCACAAAAATGGGAAGAAACCAGTGCAAAAAGGCTGAGAACACCCGAAATCACAATGCCTCTCCTCCTACAGGGGATCACAGCTCCTCATCAGCAAGAGAACAAGGCTTGATGGAGGATGAGTGTGATGAACTCACAGAATCAGGCTTCAGAAGGTGGATAATAAGAAACTTCTGTGAGCTAAAAGAACATGTTCTAACCCAATGCAAAGAAACTAAGAACCTTGAAAGAAGATGTAATGAAATGTTAATGAGAATGGACAACTTAGAGAAGAATATAAGTGAATTGATGGAGCTGAAAAACACAACACGAGAACTTCGCGAAGCATGGACAAGTTTCAACAGCC
>PVKP010032868.1:11529-25622 GCA_004027715.1 Plecturocebus donacophilus | reverse complement strand
AAAAAAAAAAAAAAAAAAAAAAAAAAAAAAAAAAAAAAAAAAAAAAAAAAAAAAAAAAAAAAAAAAAAAAAAAAAAAAAAAAAAAAAAAAAAAAAAAAAAAAAAAAAAAAAAAAAAAAAAAAAAAACGGAAAGGTGACTGCTATACCAGATGCACAGATATCAATGGAAGGACATAGGAAACATGAAAATGTAGGAATTTATGACACCACCAAAGGACCACAACAATTGTCTGGCAACAGATCCAAATAAAAAAGAATGGCTCAAAATGCCAGGTAAATAATTCAAAATATTGATTTTAACAAAGATCAGTAAGATGCAAGAGAAATATGAAAACTAGTACAAAAAAGTTCAGAATATGGATGAGAAATTTACCAAGGAAATAGAGATTTTTTTTTTATTTTACTTTAGGTTCTGGGGTACATGTGCAGGGTTGTTGCATAGGTGCATACATAACCAGGTGGTTTGCTGCCTTTATTCCCCCTTTGACTATATCCAGCATTTCTCCCCATTTTATCCTTCCCCACCTGCCCCACCCCTGCTGTCCCTTCCCTACCCTCCTAACTGCCCCCAGTGTGTGATGCTCCTCTCTTTGAGTCCACATATTCTCACTGTTCAACACCCACCTATGCATGAGAACATGCAGTGTTTGGTTTTCTGTTCTTGTGTCAGTTTGCTAAGAATGATGGTTTCCAGATTCATCCAAATCCCTAAAAAGGACACAAACTCATCGTTTTTATTATGGCTGTGTAGTATTCCATGGTGTGTATGTGCTACATTTTTTTTTTTTTGTCTAGTCTATCATCAATGGGCATTTGGGTTGGTTCCAGGTCTTTGCTATTGTACACAGGGCTGCAATGAGCATATGCATGCATATATCTTTAAAATAGAAAGATTTATAATCCTTTTGGTATATGCCAGTAATGAAATTGCTGGGTCAAATGGAATTTCTGCTTCTAGATCTTTGAGGAATCACCACACTGTCTTCCACAACGGTTGAACTAATTTACACTCCCACCAACGGTGTAAGAGTGTTGCTATTTCTCCATATCCTCTCCAGCAACGGTTGTCTCCAGATTTTTTAATGATCGTCATTCTAACTGGCATGAGAGGGTATCTCAATGTGGTTTTGATTTGCATTTCTCTAATGACCAGTGATGATGAGCATTTTTTCATATGTTTGTTGGCTTCATATGTCTTCTTTTGAAAGTGTCTGTTCATATCCTTTGCCCACTTTTGAATGGGGTTGTTTTTTTCTTGTATATCTGTTTCAGTTCTTTGTAGATTCTGGATATTAGCCCTTTGTCAGATAGATAGACTGCAAAAATTTTTTTCACATTCTGTTGGTTGCCAGTTCGCTCTAATGATGGTTTCTTAATAGAGACTTTTTTTTAATGCAGATGTTGTGAAAGTAATAAATTCATTGAAGGAAAAAATAAACTGCATTTTAAAGCTTCAATAATAGACTAGATCAAGCAGAAGAAAAGATCTCAGAACTTGAAAACAAGTCTTTTTTCCTTCAATTTTTATTTTACATTCCAGGATACCTGTGCAGGATGTGCAGTCTGTTACATAGGTAAATGTGTGCCATGGTGGTTTGCTGCGCAGATCAATCCATAACCTAGGTATTAATCCCAGCATCCATTAGCTATTCTTCCTGATGCTCTCTCTCCTCCCACCCCCTACCCTCTGACAGGCCTCAGTGTGTGTTGCTCCTCCCCATGTGTCCATGTGTCTCATCATTCAGCTCCCACTTATAAATGAGAACATGTGGTATTTGATTTTCTGTTCCTGCATTAGTTTACTGATTATAATGGCTTCCAAATCCATCTATGTCATTCTAAAGAAGATGATCTCATTCCTTTTTATGGCTGCATAGTATTCCATGGTGTATATGTGCCACATTTTCTTTATTTAGTCTTTTATTAATGGCCATTTGGGTTAATTTCATATCTCTGCATTGTGAATAGTGCTTCAATGAGCATATGCATGCATCTATCTTTATAATAGAATGATTTACATTCCTTTGGGCATATATCCAGCATTGGGATTGCTGAGTAAAATTCCTGCTTCTAGATCTTTGAGGAATCTCCACACTGTCTTCCACAATGGTTGAACTAACTTATATTCCTACCAACAGTGAAAAAGTATTCTTTTTTCTCCACAGCCTCAGCAACATCTGCTCTTTCTTGACTTGTAATAATCACCATTCTGACTGGCATGAGATGGTATCTCATTGTGGTTTTGATTTACATTTCTCTAATGATCAATGATGTTGAGATTTTAAAAATATATTTGTTGGTCATATGAATGTCATCTCTTGAGAAGTGTCTGTTCCTGTTCTTTGCACATGTTTTAAGAAAGTTGTTTGGGTTTTTTCTTGTAAATTTGAAAACAGTTCTTTTGAAATATTACAGTAAGATAAAAATAAGGAAAAAAAATAAAAGAAGAAAGAATGCCTTTGAGACATCTGAGATTATACAAAGTGACCAAACTTATGAATTAGCAGTATTCCTAAAGGAAAAGAGAGATCAAAAAGTTCAGAAAAACCAACTTAAGAAAATAATCAATGAAAACTTCCCAAGTCTATCAAGACAGTCAAAATCCAGATAGAGAAGGTCCAGCCATCCCTAGGCAAATATATTACATAAAAGACTTTGCACTGCATATTATATTAAGAACTTCTAAAGTCAAAGTGAAAGAAAGAATTTTTAAATTGGCTACAGAAAAGCATAAAGTTATCTATTAAAAAAAAAAACCCTCATCAGACTAACAGTAAACTTTTATGAAGAAACCTTACAGGCCAGAAAAAAATTGAATGACATTTTCAAAGTCATTTTAAAAAACTGCTTAAAGAAAACCCAGGACCAGATGAATTCACAGCCAAATTCTACCAAACCCAAACATACAAATAAAAACAAAGAGAAATTCTCCCATAAACTACACCAAAAAATTGAAGAGAAGGGAATTCTCCCTCACTCATTCTATAAGTCCAGGATAGCCCTGATACCAGAAGCAGACAAAGACCCAACATGAAAAGAAAAGTACAGACTCATATCCCTGATGAACATAGATTTAAAAATCATCAACAAAATACAAGCAAGTTGAACCTAACAGCATATAAAAAGATAATACACCATGATCAGGATTCGTTTATATCAGGAATGCAAAGATGGTTCAACATTCCCCAATCAATAAATGTGATACATCGTATAAACAGAATTAAGAACAAAAACCATATGATCATCTCTATGAAAGTAGAAAAAGCAATTGATAAAATTTAATGCCTTTTCATCATAAAAATCCTCAATAAACTAGGCATAGAACAAAACATACTTTGACATAATAAGCAATATATGACAAACCTATAGCCTACAACATACTTAACAGGGAAAGGTTGAAACCATTTCCTCTAAGAATTGGAATGAGACAAGGATGCCTACTTTCACTACTTTAATTTAACATAGTACTGGAAGTCCTCATAAGTGCAATCAAGCACGAGTAAAAAATAAAAGGCATCCAAATTAGAAAAGAGGAAGTTAAATTATTCCTGTTTGCTAATGATATTATATCCAGGAAACCCTACAGAGTCTACCAAAAAACTTGTAGATTTGAAATGAATTCAGTAGTTCCAGGATAAAAAATTAACCTATAAAAATTAGTACTGTTTCTATACAGCAATAATTATCTAGCTGAGGACCAAATCAAGAAGGCAATCCCACTTACAGTGCTACAGAGAAATAATAATAAAATACCAGGAGTATATTTAATCAAGGAGGTGAAAAAAATCCCTGTAAGAAACAACAAATTACTGATATACAACAAATCATGAATGACACAAACAGAAAAAATTACCATGCTTCCAACCCATGGTCACTATTTGGAAAAATCAATATTGTTAAAATGGCATACTGCCTGTATTAGTCTGTTTTCATGCTGCTGATAAAGACATACCTGAGACTGGACAATTTACAAAAGAAAGAGGTTTATTGGACTTACAGTTCCACATGGCTGGGGAGGCCTTACAATCATGGCAGAAGGCAAAGAGGAGCAAGTCACATCTTACATGGGTTGCAGCAGGCAAAAAAAGAGAGCTTGTGCAAAGAAACTCCTGTTTTTAAAACCATCAGATCTCATGAGACCCATTCACTGTCATAAAACAGCACAGGAATAACCCACTCCATGATTCAATCATCTCCCACCAGGTCCCTCCCACAAAATGTGGGAATTATGGAACATCCAAGATGAGATTTGGGTGGGGACACAGAACCAAACCATATCATTCCACTCCTGCCCCCTCACAAATCTCATATCTTCATATTGCAAAACCAGTCATGCCTTCCCAACAGTCCCCCAAAGTCTCAACTCATTTCAGCATTAACTCAAAAGTCCACAGTCCAAAGTCTCATTAGACAAGGCAAATCCCTTCCACCTGTAAGCCTGTAAAACCAAAAGCAAGCTAGTTACATCCTAGATACAACTGAGGTGTTGATTAATACAGTCATTCCAAATGGGAGAAATTGGCCAAAACAAAGGGGTGACAGGGATCATGCAAGTCCGAAATCCAATGAGGCAAATGATCTCCTTTGACTCCATGTCTCACATCCAGGTCACATTGATGCAAGAGGTAGGTCCCCTAGTCTTAAGCAGCTCCGCTCCTGTGGCTTTGCAGGGTACAGCCTCTCTCCTGGCTGGTGTTGAGTGTCTGTGGCTTTTCCAGGTGCATGGTACAAGCTGTCAGTGGATCACTATTCTGGGGTCTGGAGGACAGTGGCCCTCTACTCACAGCTCCACTACATGGTACCTCAGTAGGGACTCTGTGTGGGGGCTGCCACCCCACATTTTCCTCTGCACTGCCCTAGCAGAGGTTCTCCATGAGGACCGCACTGACCCCTACAGCAAACTTCTGCCTGGGGATCTAGGAGTTTCCATACATTTTCTGAAATCTAGGTGGAGGTTCCAAAACCCCAGTTCTTGACTTCTGTGCACTTACAGGATCAAGACCATGTGGAAGCTGCCAAGGCTTGAGGCTTGCACTCTCTGAAGCTGTGGTTCAGGCTCTACATTGGCCCCTTTCAGCCACAGCTAGAGCAGCTGGGATACAGGGCACCAAGTCCCCAGGCTGCACACACTGCAGGGACCCTGGGCCCAGCCCAGGAAACCACATTTTCCTACTAGTCCTCCAGGCCTGTGATGGGAAAAGCTGCCAAGAAGACCTCTGACATAGCCTGGAGACATTTTCCCCATTGACTTGGAAATTAACATTCAGTTCCTCATTACTTACCCAAATTTCTGCAGCCAGCTTGGATTTCTCCTCAGAAAATGGAATTTTCTTTTCTATTGCATTGTCAGGCTGCAAATTTTCCAAACTTTCATGCTCTGCTTCCTTTATAAAATTGAATGCCTTTAACAGCACCCAAGACACATTTTGAATGCTTTGCTGCTCAGAAATTTCTTCTGCCAGATATCCTAAATTATTTCTCTCAAGCTCAAAGTTCCACAAATCTCTGGGGCAGGGGTAAAATGCCACCAATCTGTTTGCTAGAACATAACAAGAGTTACCTTTACTCCAGTTCCCAAAAAGTTCCTCATCTCTGTCTGAGACCACCTCAGCCTGGACCTTATTGTTCATACCACTATCAGAAATGTTGTCAAAGCCATTCAATACATCTCTAGGACATTCCAAACTTTCCCACATTTTCCTTCTGAACCCTTCAGTCTGTTCCAAACTCTGCTTGTTACCCAGTTCAAAAGCCACTTTCACATTTTCAGGTGTCTTTTCAGCAGTGCTCCACTCCCTGTACCAATTTACTGTATTAGTCCATTTTCACACTGCTAATGAAGACATGCCCAAGACTGGGCAATTTACAAAAGAAAGAGGTTTATTGGATTACAGTTCCACATGGCTGGGAAGGTTCCACAATCACGGCAGCAGGCAAGGAGGAGCAAGTCATATTTTACTCGGATGGCAGCAGGCAAAAAAGGAGCTTGTGCAGAGAAACTCCTGTTTTTAAAACCATCAGATCTCATGAGAACCATAAGAACAGCACAGGAAAGAGCTTCCCCCATGATTCAATCATCTCCCACCAAGTCCCTCCCACAACACGTGGGAATAATGGGACCTCCAAGATGAAATTTGGGTGGGGGCACAGAGCCAAACAATATCGCTGCCCAAAGTTACTTATAGTTTCAATGAAATCCCTATCAAATTACCAACCATTTTTCACAGAATTAGAAAAAACAATCCTAAAATTCACATGAAACCAAAAAAGAGCCCAAATAGCCAAAGTAATCCTAAGCAAAAAGAACAAAGCTGGAAGAATCACAGTACCTGACTTCAAATCATACAACATAGCCGTAATAACCAAAACAGCATGGTACTGGTCTGAAAATAGATGCATAGGTCAATGAAACAGAATAGAAAACCCAAAAATAAATCAACAAACCTACCACCAACTGAACTTTTACAAAGTAAAAAATATATATACACTCTGGAAAAGAAACCCTTTTCAATATATGATACTAGGAAAATTGGATAGCCACATGCAGAAGAATAAAACTGGACTCATACTTTTTACTGTATCATATACAAAAATTAATTTAAAATAAATTAAAGACCTAAATATAACACCTGTAAGTATAAAAATTCTAGAAGAAAACCTAGGAGAAACTTTTCTGGACATTGACCTATGCAAAGAATTTATTATCAAGTCTTCAAAATACAAAATAACAAAAACAAAAATTGACAAATAAAACTTAACTAAACCAAAAGACTTCTACATGGTGAAAGAAACTATCAACAGAGTAAACACAAAACCTCCAAAATTGGAAAACATATTTGCAAACTATGAATCCAACAAGGGCTAATATCCAGAATCTATGAGAAATTCGAACAGTTCAACAAGAAAAAAAAAAAAAACAACTATACTAAAAAGTGAGCAAAGGACATAAACAAACATTTTTCAAAAGAAGATATACAAGTGGCCAACAAACATATGAAAAGTGTTTGAAGTCACTAATCATCAGAGAAATGCAAATTAAAACCACAACGAGTTACCATTTCATACCAGTCAGAATGGCTATTATTAAAATGTTAAAAAAAAAACAAAGAAACCAATGGATGTTGGCAAGGTTGTAGAAAAACAAAAGGAAATGTTTATACACTGTTGGTAGGACTGTAAAGTAGTAAAACCTTTATGGGGAACAGTATGAAGATGTCTCAAAGAACTAAAAACAGAATCACCATTCAATCCAGAAATCCCATTACTGGGTATATAGCCAATGGAAATACCTCATTATATCAAAAAGATGCCTGCCCTTCTTTCAGAACTACTCACAATAGCAAAGATACAGAATCAACCTAAGTGTCTGTCAATGGAGGACTGAAAAAAGAAAATGTGGTTTATATATGTATTATGGAACACTACTCAGCCATGAAAAAGAAGGAAATCACGTCATTTTTGGCAAAATGAATGGAACTAGAGGCCAGAATCCTAACTGAAATAACTCAAAAACAAAAATTCAAATACCACATATTCTCATTTATAAGTGAGAGTGAACCAATGGGGACACATGGACATACAGAGTAGAATAACAGACATTGGAGACTACAAAAGGTGGGAGGCCGAAAGGGGGATGAGGGCTAAAAAATTACCTATTGGGTAGAATGTTCTCTATCTGGGTGATGGGAACACTAAAAGCCCAGACTTCACCACTATGCAGTATATATATGTAAGAAATCTGCACTTGTACCCTCTAAATTTATGAAAATTTTAAAATAAATAAATTAAAATAAAAATAATTAAAAGAAGAAATTTAGGACAAAAGAGATACATGATAAGGTCAAGGTTAAATTCAGAGTTAATAGTGAAACAAGCCTTAATCCTCCGTTTATCAATACAACACTTTTCTTTGTTTTACCATGCCAACATCATACCAAGGTTGAGGGTGGCACATTTCACACATTCAAGTGAACACCCAATCAGCATGCTCATGAACTACAGAATGATCTACAACATTCCTTTCATTATAGTACTTTGTTTTACGCATTCCCAAACGAAGAGTCAGTCTCCTTTATAGCTTGTCTAAATGCATTATTATTTAAAGAATCTGTATACCATCTGAAGCTGAATTCCAACCACACACTCTCTGGAAGAGAATGGCTTCTTTTATACAATATGGCTGATCTCCAACCTATATCTCAAAGCTATCAATGGCAAAAAGAGACAGCAACAGTCTGGAAACTTATCCCACCTGAGCAAGAACAAAATAATGCCCCAAAAGTGGTGGGGGGGGTCCTCTTGTCCCTAAGGGACTAGAAAGGAATTTCACTTTGCCTCATGCCTCTAGCTTTATTCCAATATTCTGGCACCTACAAACATTAAATATTTAATGAGTATCTATTATATGCCAGGCACTGTGCTACATGATAGACAGTGAATAAGATATACAACCTCAATCCTCAAGGAGATTGTCATCTGTGAGAGACGACAATTACAGGCAATTACAGTACAGTACATGAAGGGTTAAGAGTACATCCATAATACCTTGAGACAACAGGCATCATCCACTACTGGCCAGGAAGAGAGAATTCAAATGGGAGGAGATTTGAGAGAAGAAGGAGTGAGAGTTCAATACAACCAGTGAGTGGAGAATTAAGCTACTGAATTACTCAAGTCACTCAACTGGGAAAGTATCTTAACAAAATAATATTTTGGATGTTTTAAGCGATACATGGCTTACTTCCAGGCTTTTGTAAATGTTTCTATAAACCTCATAATCACACTGTAACTTTTCTGTTTTGGAAAGTCAGCTTTTTACACACGAATTTACTTAAAAGAGGCTTCTTTCTACACTTGTAAAAGACTACTGTATCACCTCCCTCTTCCCACTCTCTAATTAAGTTCTGTCAAAAAATTTTTTTCATTGTATTTGTTTTGGTTCTTAAAAAACCAATATGTAAGTCAAACAACATGGTTTACATATATTTCCATAACTGTCTTGCCATATTTTGTCACACCCACTAATCAGATATTTTCCACTCATCTCTCTGTTGTATGTGAAGCTGGCAGAAGACAATATTCTAAATTGCTTTCCAACTGCAGCACCTCAAGAGACTTAAAAAGACATGAACCTCAGGCAAGACAGCATGCTTTCGTTTTGCAAGAAAATAAAACATTAATTATTGTCACAAAGCCCTCCTTAAAGGTCAAAAATAAATCCATAAATGCAAAAAAATTGAGGGAAAACTTAACCTAAGCCTTAAAGGAATAAACTCTTGATCTTGGAGTAAATATTTTTAAAAACATCACTACAATTTTACTTCTTGTGTGCCATAGTACCAAAACAAAAGAATTAATTAGGACACATTAATCTTATGTTTGTTTGTTTTGTTTTGTTTCAGTCTCACAAGTATATGCATAACTTACTTGTTTCACTTAAGTTACTTGCTCATATTTTGGGTCAATAGATACCTGCTTAGAAGAAAGCATGCACTTTGAACAGTGCTATTAAAAATATCTCCACTGTATTGTTACATATTTTTTCTAGTGAACTGAAATCAACAGCAAAAATGCCCCATTTATTTCAGTAGGACTGAAGAAAAATTAAAAATTTATGTAGTAAAAACAATATGTGTGAGCCACCTGTTTGCTTTTTAACTAAATGGATTGGTACGGAATGACAGCTGCTGCAAAACCAACACACTTCAAATACTGTATATTACTTTGCCAAGAAGACTAAATTTTGGTATCATTTACTTTATTACCATGGGACGTGTTAATGGAGATTCTTACAGAAGAGCACTGTAATGAATATTTCTAGCCACTAAGTGTCACTGTTCATTTAAATTTTTTAAAACTACACTGATGGACATGGTGACTCAGTAGAATCTTCTGAATGGGGTCAATCAGAAAAAATAAAAATGATTAGATTATATAACACACTTAAAGCAAAGCACAGGCACTACATGAATGTAAACTGCTTAAAAGGAATTCCTAGAGATAGAGGTGTTGCTCTCAGTGGAATGCCAACTGATCAAATCAGACATTTTGCAAGCTTCAATAAGGTTTGAGCTACACTAAGCCTTGTAATCTGTTTTTACCAATATAAATGCCAAAACTGAATTGCCACTATAAAGTCTGCCAAGTTTCTTTGTATTGTATGTCAGTATGCTGTTTTCCTTCATAGTGCCATCAATAAACATGTCTGGGGATCAACTGCTTGTGATCAGATATGCTACTTTCATTGTTTCAAGCTGAGCTGATACTGCATGAAATGCCAGTGCCAGAGAGGTTCCATTCAGGTTTGAACATTTGAGGGAAGAAGTAAGACAGGCTTTCCTCTACCCTGCATTCAAAAATGTAGGTTAATGTAAGAATATCCCTGATGCTTACAAGATACAGACATCATTTCCTAGACTTGCATAAATTTTAGACAAAAGCATAATGCTCCACCCCTTGCAGGTTCTTGTTAAATAATTCAAGAGATACATACTCAGAGTTTTAGAGAGTAAGATTTTTAGCCATACTACTCACCATATGTAATAGTCTTGTTATCTCAAGATAGTAATATCATCATATATTTTTCTGGTTATACCACTGCACTATTACAGGATAAAAACGTACGTTATTGCTGGAGTTCCACTTCAACTAATGGACCCTTTCCATTTTTTCCCCCCAAATAAAGAACTTACACCTAGAATTACTCAAATCTCTATCTCTTCTTGCAAGACAGAGCACATCCATTTTGAAATGACAGTTGTAGCTTCTACTGGTCCCATCAAAGTGGGTGTGTTTGGGGGTCTTCTGGATTTATTTTGTTTTGTTTTTGTTCTGTTTGTCCAATCTTGAGCATTTTATCTTAGGCAATCTTTTATACTTACAATACAAGACAGTAAAACAAATGATGGTAAAAGTTAACATTTTTAAAAATTACTTTAAATGTTCAGAGCTGAGAGAAGTAAGTTTGTATAAGGCAGAAATGGGTAAGTAAAACTTTTTAAAAATTGTACATTCTTGAAAAGTACACCTTAATAAGTAGATACAATTTCCTGAGACCTAAAAGAGGAGAGAGGGCATTCCATGTAGATGAAATAGTATAGCAAAGATGTTGGAGTAGTATATTTTAAAGACAATGAGCAAGGATTTCACATTAAAAAGTAGTAGGGACAAGGATTAAAAGAACGTTTGGAACCAGACCAGAATAAAAAATTAATATGAGTTTTAAATCATTCAAACTAAAAGATGATGGGAACCATTAAAATTTTTTAAAACAAGAATGATTTTTTAAGTTAATTCAAAAAGATTAATTTGATAGGGGTGCATAGCAAAGTTTGAAAATAGCAAATGACAATTTTAAAATATTTTTTAAGATATATTGTGGACATTTTTCAAAATTATTAGAAGTGTTTAAATATCTACACCCAGTAAATTCTTTTGTTGAAAAATCCACAAAAATTAAAATAAAGGAATTAAAAATTCACAAAAAGAAAAAAATAGGTACATAAAAATTATAACAACAGTTCTAGAGGAAAAAAATACCTCAATGTCCAAAATTGGGAAAAGCATGACACATATTCTTTTTATATACACTATATGTATGATTATTATTTGTCAATTAAAATAAAGACTATCAGACAAGAAATATTAAATAAAAATGTTATTTTTGAAGTATAACATTCAGAAAAATTTATATCGTACATGAATTTTTACAAATTTAGTGTATCTAAAGACTCAATACATCATCAATCTCTAAAACTTCTTTTGTGCATCCTTCCATTGAATATTACCCCAATACTAATAGCATTGATTAGTTTGCTTGCTTTTTTCCTTTATATATCTGGAATCATACAGTATGAAGTCATTTGTGTCTAATTTCTTTCACTCAAAGTTATGCTAATGAGATTCATTCAGATGACTCTCATAAACTATTATATTTTAAAATGAAAGCAATACTTTCTATTTATAGAGGTATCTAATAAGCTCTAAGTATATTTTGCTAAATAAAGGCAGTTCTTTTAAATTTATTTTTATTTTTTTTAACTTCTGGGATACATGTGCAGAACGTGCAGGTTTGTTACATAGGTATACATGTGCCATGGTGGTTTGCTGCACCTATCAATTCATCATTTAGGTTATTTTTTTTTATCATTGTACTTTAAGTTCTGGAGTACGTGTGCAGTTCTTGCAGGATTGTTGCATAGGAACACACATGCCATGGTAGTTTATTGCCTCTATTCCTCGTCACCTACATCAAGCATTTCTCCCATTGTTATTCCTCCCCATCCTCCCCTCACCCCGTTGTCCCTCCTCTAGTCCCCCACCCCGCAACAGACCCTAGTGTGTGATGTTTCCCTCCCTGTGTCCATGTGTTCCCATTGTTCAATACCCATCTATGAGTGAGAACATGCAGTGTTTGATTTTCTGTTCTTGTGTCAGTTTGCTGAGAATGATGGTTTCCAGATTCATCCATGTTGCTACAAAGAACACAAACTCATCATTTTTTATGGCTACATAGTATTCAATGGTGTACAGGTGCAACATTTTCTTTATTCAGTCTATCATTGTTGGGCATTTGGGTTGGTTCCAAGTCTTTGCTTTCGTAAACAGTGCCACAATGAACATACATGTGCATGTATCTTTATAATAGAAAGATTTATAATCCTTTCAGTATATACCCAGTAATGGGATTGCTGGGTCAAATGGAATTTCTAATTCTAGATCCTTGAGGAATAGCCACACTGTCTTCCACAATGGTTGAACTACTTTACACTCCCACCAACAGTATAAAAGTGTTCCTATTTCTCCACATTTTCTCCAGCATCTGTTGTCTCCAGATTTTTTAATGATTGCCATTCTAACTGGCGTGAGATGGTATCTCAATGTGGTTTTGATTTGCATTTCTCTAACGACCAGTGAAGATGAGCATTTTTTCATGTTTGTTGGTCTCATATATGTCTTCTTTTGAAAAGTATCTGTTCTTATCCTTCGCCCACTTTTGAATGGGTTTGTTTGTTTCTTGTAAATCTGATATAGTTCTTTGTAGATTCTGGATACTAACCTTTTGTTAGATGGGTAGCTTGCAAAAAATTTTTCCCATCCTCTTGGTTGCCAGTTCACTCTAATAATTGTTTCTTTTGCTGTGCAGAAACTCTTAGATTAATTGGATCCCACTTGTCCATTTTGGCTTTGTTGCCAATGCTTTTGGTGTTTAAGTCATGAAGTCCTTGACTATGCCTATGTCCTGAAGGGTATTGCCTATGTTTTCTTCTAGGGTTTTTATGGTGTTAGTTCTTATGTGTAAATATTCAATCCATCTGGAGTTAATTTTAGTGTAACGTGTAAGGAAGGGGTCCAGTTTCAGCTTTCTGCATATGGCAAGCCAGTTTTCCCAACATGATTTATTAAACAAGAAATCCTTTCCCCATTGGCTTCTTTGTCAGGTTTGTCAAAGATCAAATGGTTGTAGATGTGTTGCATTGCTTACAAGGCCTCTGTTCTGTTCCACTGGTCTATATCTCTGTTTTGGTACCAGTATGACACTGTTTTGATTGCTGTACCCTTGTAGTATAGTTTGAAGTCAGGTAGCATGATGCCTCCGGGTTTGTTCTTTTTGCTTAGGAATGTCTTGGCTATGCGGGTTCTCTTTTGGTTCCATATGAAGTTTAAAGCAGTCTTTCCAGTTCTGTGAAGAAGGTCAATGGTAGCCTGACGGGGATAGCATTGAATCTATAAATTACATTGGGCAGTATGGTCATTTTCATTATATTGATTCTTCCTAACCATGAGCATGGAATGTTTTTCCATCTGTTTGTGTCCTCTCTCATTTCCTTGAGCAGTGGTATGTAGTTCTCCTTGAAGAGGTCCTTTACATCCTAAGTTAGTTGTATTCCTAGATATTTTATTCCCTTTGTAGCAATTGTGAATGGGAGTTTGCTCATGATTTGGCTCTGTTTGTCTGTTATTGGTATATAGGAATGCTTGCGATTTCTGCACATTGATTTTGTATCCTGAGACTTTGCTGAAGTTGCTTATCACCTTAAGGAGATTCTGGGCTGAGACGATGGGGTCTTCTTTTTTTTTTTTTTTTTTTTTTT
>PVKP010032868.1:0-11429 GCA_004027715.1 Plecturocebus donacophilus | reverse complement strand
CAGGGTTTCACCATGTTGGCCAGGAGGGTCTCGATCTCTTGACCTCGTGATCCACCCACCTTGGCCTCCCAAAGTGCTGGGATTACAGGCGTGAGTCACCACGCCTGGCCGATGATGGAGTCTTCTAAATATATAGCCATGTCATCTGCAAACAGAGACAATTTGACTTCCTCCTTTTATACTTGAATACCTTTTATTTCTTTTTCTTGCCTGATTGCTCTGGCTAGAACTTTCAATACTATATTGAATAGGAGTGGTAAGAGAGGACATACTTGTCTAGAGCCAGTTTTCAAAGGGAATGCTTCCAGTTTTTGCCCATTCAGTACAATACTGGCTGTGGGTTTGTCATAAATACCTTTTATTATTTTGAGATATGTTCCATCGATATCTAGTTTATTGAGGGTTTTTAGCATAAAAGGCTATTGAATTTCGTCGAAGGCTTTCTCTGCATCTATTGAGATAATCATGTGGTTTGTTTTTGATTCTGTTTATGTGATGCATTAAGTTCATAGATTTGCATATATTGAACCAGACTTGCATCCCCGGGATGAAGCCTACTTGATCGTGATGGATAAGCTTTTCAATGAGCTGTTGCTTTTGGTTTGCTAGTATTTTATTGAAGATTTTTGCATCTATGTTCATCATAGATATTGGCCTGAAGTTGTCTTTTTTAGTGTGTCTCTGCCAGGTTTTGGTATCAGAATGATGTTGGTGTCATGAAATGAGTTAGGGAGGATTCCCTCTTTTTGTATTGTTTGGAATAGTTTCAGAAGCAATGGTATCAGCTCCTCTTTGTATGTCTGGCAGAAGTCGGCTGTAAACCCATCTGGACCTGGACCTTTTTTGGTTGGTAGGCTATTAATTGCTGTCTCAACTTCAGACCTTGTTATTGGTCTATTCAGGGTTTCTACTTCTTCCTGGTTTAGTCTTGAGAGGGTGCAAATGTCCAGGAATTTATCCATTTCTTGTAGATTTACTGGTTAATGTGCATAGAGTTGTTTGTAGTAATCTCTCATAGTAGTTTGTATTTCTGTGGAATTGGTGGTGATATTCGCTTTGCTGTTTTTTATTGCATCTATTCAATTCTTCTCTCTTTTCTTTTTTATTAGTACAGCTAGCAGTCTGTCTATTTTGTTGATCTTTTCAAAAAACCAGCTCCTGGATTTATTGATTTTTTGAAGGGTTTTTTATGTCTCTATCTCCTTCAGTTCTGCTCTGATCTTAGTTATTTCTTGTCTTCTGCTAGCTTTTGAGGTTTTTCGATCTTGCCTCTCTAGCTATTTCAATTTTGATGATAGGGTGACAATTTTAGATCTTTCGTTGCTTCTCATATGGGCCTTTATTGCTATAAATTTCCCTCTAGAAACTGCTTCAAATGTGTCCCAGAGATTCTGGTAGACTGTGTCATCATTCTCATTGGTTTTGAAGCACATCTTTATTTCTGCCTTCATTTCATTGTTTATCCAGTCATCATTCAGGAGCAAGTTGTTCAGTGTCCATGTAGTTGTGCAATTTTGAGTGAGTTTCTTAATCCTGAGTTCTAATTTGATTGCACTGTGGTCTGAGAGACTGACTGTTATGATTTCTGTTCATCTGCATTTGCTGAGGAGTGATTTACTTCCAATTATATGGTCAATTTAGAGTAAGTGTGATGTGGTTCTGAGAAGACTATATATTCTGTGAATTTGGGGTAGAGAGTTCTGTAGATGTCTATTAGGTCCACTTGGTCCAGATCTGCATTCAAGTCCTGGATATCCTTGTTGATTTTCTGTCTCACTGTTCTGTCTAATATTGACAGTGGAGTGTTGAAGTCTCCCACTATTATTGTGCAGGTGTCTAAGTCTCTTTGTAGGTCATTAAGAACTTGCTTTATGTATCTTGGTGATCCTGTATTGGGTGCATATATATTTAGGATAATTAGCTCTTCTTGTTGCATTGATCTCTTTACCATTATGTAATGCCCTTCTTTGTCTCTTTTGACCTTTGTTGGTTTAAAGTCCATTTTATCAGAAACTAGGATTGCTACCCCTGCTATTTTTTTGTTCTTCATTTGCTTGGTAAATCTTCTTCCATCCCTTTATTTTGAGTCTATGTGTGTCTTTGCATATGAGATGGGTCTCCTAAGTACAGCACACAAATGGGCCTTGTCTTTTTATCCAGTTTACCAGTCTATGTGTTTTGATTGAAGCATTTAGGCTGTTTACATTTAACATTAATATTGTTATGTGTGAATTTGATCCTGTCATTTTCTTCCTGGCTGGTTGTTTTGCCCGTTAGTTGATGCAGTTTTTTCACTGTGTCATTCGTCTTTACCACTTGGTACATTTTTGCAGTGGCTGGTACTGGTTGTTCCTTTCCATGTTTAGTGCTTCCTTCAGGAGCTCTTGTAAGGCAGATCTGGTGGTGGTGAAACCTCTCAGCATTTGCTTGTCTGAAAAGGATTTTATTTCTCCTTTGCTTATGAAGCTTAGTTTGGCTGGATATGAAATTCTGGGTTGAAAGTTCTTTTCGTTATTGATGTTGAATACTGGCCCCCACTCTATTCTGGCAAGTAGGGTTTCTGCCAAGAGATCTCCTGTGAGTCTGATGGGCTTCCCTTTGTGGATGACCTGACCTTTCTCTCTGGCTACCTTTAGCATTTTTTCCTTCATTTCAACCTTGGTGAATCTGATGATTGCGTGCCTTTGGGTTGCTCTTCTTGAGGAATATCTCTGTGGTGTTCTCTGTATTTCCTGGACTTGAATATTGGCCTGCCTTGCTAGGTTGGGTAAGTTCTCCTGGATAATATACTGAAGAGTGTTTTCCAGCTTGGATTCTTTCTCCCCATCACATTCAGGTACACTGATCAAGCATAGATTAGGTCTTTTCCTATTATCCCGTATTTCTTTGAGGCTTTGTTCATTTCTTTTCACTCTTTTTTCTCTAATCTTGCCTTTTCATTTTATTTCATTGAGTTGATCTTCAATCTCTGATAGCCTTTCTTCTGCTTGATCGATTCAGCTATTGAAACCTGTGCATGCTTCATGAAGTTCTCGTGCTGTGTTTTTCAGCTCCATCGAGTCATTTATGTTCTTCTCTAAGCTGGTCATTCTAGTTAGCATTTCATCTAACCTTTCTTCAAGGTTTTTGGTTTATTTGCATTGGGTTAGAAAATGTTCCTTTAGATCAGAGAAGTTTGTTATTACCCACTTTCTGAAGCCTGCTTCTGTCAATTCTTCAAACTCATTTTCTATCTAGTTTTGTTCCCTTGCTGGTGAGGAGTTGTAATCCCTTGGAGGAGGAGAGGCATTCTGGTCTTTGATGATTTCATCCTTTTTGTGCTGGTTTCTTCCCATCTTTGTGGGTTTATCTCCCTTTGATCTTTGAAGTTGGTGATTTCGGGTGGGGTCTCTGAGTGGACATTCTTTCTGTTGATGTTGAAGTTATTTCTTTTTGTTTTTTAGTTTTCCTTCTAAGAGTCAGGCCCCCCTGGTGTAGGACTGCTGGAGGTCCAGTCCAGATCTTGCTTGCCTGGGAAACACCTACCAAGGGGTTGGGTGCAGAGCAACGAGGATTGCTATCTGACCTTTCCCCTAGTAGCTTCATCCCAGAAAGGTACCCACCAGGTGTCAGCCTGAGCTTTCCTATATGAGGAACGTTTTTGGTTATTCAGGGATCAGGGAGCCATTTGAGAAGGCAGCCTGTGTCTTGTCTGCCTGCAAAGGTGCTGCTGGGCTGCCCTGGACTCAGCCCAGCTGCTGTGTAGGCTTCTCTGGCTTTTGTTTACACAGGTGCAATTAGACCCACCTTTGAAATGGCAGATGCCCTTCACCTCACCATGCTCTATCATCCCATCCCGGATGGAGCTCAGACTGATGTGCTGGCTGCAAAACTCTCAAGTGAGAGGGCTTCACTTTGCTGGTCTTTGTGAGGGTGGAACCTGCCAAGCCATATCACCTGTCTCCCTGCTTTTAGCTCTCCCTCTTCTTGGTAGGTGGGTAGATCTGTCTCACAGGCACTCTGAGCACTAGTCAAAACTTCCACCTAGATCTGTGCCAGCAACTCACAGCACCAGGCCAGCTGGAGCTGTCACTCAGATCTGTGTTGGTACCTCGTGGCACTTTTCAGCCCAGTGGTGTTCTCCTGGACTGTGGGTTGCAACGGCCATGGGAGAAGCACAGTATCTGAACTGGAATATCAAGAGTAAAGTCCCTGATCGTCCATCCTGTTGTACTTCCCAGGTGGGACAGTTTCCCATCCTGCCTCAGTTTGCCCACCTTGGGCTACACCCACTGTCCAACCAGTCCCATTGAAATGAACCTGGTACCTCAGTTGGGAATGCAGAGATCACTCGCCTTCTGCATCTCTCTCAGTGGGAACTGCACTCCAGAGCCGTTCGTATTCAGCCATTTTGGCAGAAATCTGACACATATTCTTAATAGAATTTTAAGTGGACTACATAAGTTATTTGGAAAAATTAAAAAGTTGTGATACATAAACAGAATATTACTTAATCATAATTTGGAGTGCAAAAATCATCCTGAGGGCAATGTTTGTTTGTCTAGGCCATTAATAATAAGGCAGTTGAAGAAACAGTCTATCCCCACTGCAAGCTGTAAAAAGGAATCAATGCTGGGTAAAAGCTGGCCTTGGCAGGAAGAAATTGAAGCTTGAATCCAAGGCAGGCACTCCTACTTCTGTAACAATCCAGGTGCTTGGACAGCACCTTACACTGGTGATAGTAAGTCTTCTAGAATATCATCCCATCAGCGTCATTATTCTACTCATGGAAGTCAAGTTGAACCTAGGGCCTACAAGGTTCTATAATTCTTTACATTCCTTCCCTTAGTCACTTTTACACAGTCCTACAAATGAATATGGGTCAGGTTCTGGTGACAGTCAATGTACAGACATGAAGAGAAGTTTTGAGTTTTATAAAACAGTGCCGTTTATGGAACACAAATGACTAGGCAGATCTGGAATGAGACAGGATGCAAGACATTGAAGGACTTCATATTTTTCCCATTGCTGCCTTCAGCTGTACTAGCTCCATTCTACCTTTCCCATCTCTGTCATTTCCTAACTGACATCTTGGAAGGATTGAAGACCTTTCTGCATCATTTTTTCAGGCATAATACAGCCCAGTTCAGTTTGAAATTTCCATCTTAAGAGCTCATTTCATCCTTTCCCCTGAAATATTGTCCAGGCCTTAGCCTGAAAGACTTATGAGTAAGAAGGAAAGTAATCTAATCTTTCATTCTTCCTCTCCCAGACCCATCTCCAGGCCCGTTTGTCCTGGTTTGTTGTGGTAAGGAGGAAGAAGTTGAAAAGAGACGAGTGGCTCATTCTTACCAGATCCCTGTTATCCTTTGTTGGCCAAAGCTAGGTATTGATGAACTCTGTGTGGCAGGCATCCAAATGCTGGTTCTTTCATTAGGCAAATGTGGTTTCATAAGGTAGAAAATCTGTCTCCAGTTTATCTTCTTCCAATGCCCCTTTAGTGTGTACCCTGGAGAACAATTCACTTTACATCCTCTTTCTGCCAGGATATACTTGACTGCTAGCAAGCTGTCTTGGGTAGGCTTCTGTCAAGATGGCTAAGGCCCAGCTACCTTTCCACTTGACTCAAGAAACTCACACATCCTTTCTAGGCCTAACATGAGAATGCAGGCTGCTCTCCACTGCCCTTCACCCCATCATGCACTCGCTTTCCAATTGTCTATCCTCCTGTTCAAATAGGGCAGATCACCAAGTCTACAGCATAAGCAAACTTCAAACCAGGAGAACAGAAAAATCATTACAAGTAAACGTACTCTCGCTTGGATTAGGGGTGCTGAGCATCCCTCTTCTTCCCTTTGAGGAAAGAAAATAAAAACCACAGTCCCTTCCCTCTGCTAACGACTCATAACTCCAGTGCTTTTACTTTTTTCACCCTAGTCTTTTGATCTGCTTCTGGGAGGGAGGAGAGTGGAGAGAATGACAAGGTTTGTGCTGATGGGATGATTACGAACAGCAGAGAATGTTTACCTCTTAATAAGCCCCAAGGAGGTGCAGAGTCTAGCCCCCCCCCGCCCCCCACCATTTACACCTTAAAACACAAAAGGTTGCCTGTGTATTCAACCTTATCATTCAGGTCCTAGTCAACAGGAAATGTTCAACACTATCCTAATTATGCCAAAAATTCTCTAAGAAATATCTGAACTAAAACAAATTTCATGGAAGCAAATGCTGCCTAAACTCAGAAAATGTTTTCTGAGGTTGAAAAACTGCTCCTGAAGGATAGGAACAGAACATAGAATTAGAGCATCTTTTAAAAGTTGAATGTGACCCCTTAGTTATGCTTAGTAAAGGGAGAGTCATTTTCAACAAGCTCAAGTGCCAAATGTTCAGTTCTTAGGGCCCAGATCCAGGTTCACACATACAACCTCTTTCCATTTTAATAATGGGAATCTGGTCCCCAAACTGTTGGAATCAGTTTCAGAATCCACTGCCTCAAAGATTCAGAACTACCTCCATCACCACCCACTCCCACCCCCTCATCTGTCTCATCGTGTTCCCTAGTCCCATTCTCTTTCTAACTTGCCCTCCTCAGAGATTCCTTGCTCATTCCTGGAAGCTTTCTCTAACTTCAAATCACAAGGAATAACATTGGGATCTCTTTTTCTCATCTCCTTCTTGAAATATTACCAATAGTCTTCAGGTACATAACAAAAATGATCCAAGTGCAATACAGTCTTCTTAAATAAAACAGTCTTCCCACCCCAAAACTCAGAAACAGCTGTTAATAATTTTTAAAATAGAACTTTTTGGTTTTGTTTTGCATCATTTTATCTTACTAACCATAATAAGATATTTTTTCTAGTCAAAAACATTATTTGTAAATCTCCCCAATTCTATAAGGAAGAAGCAATAAATCCCAAAGCCATATCTGTTAATTTGCCCCAGTGGTAACAGTTTCATACAAATTATTAATTTTCCTCTTGAAAAGGTTGTCACAACAACCAATTATACAAAATCACTTCATGGCATGCCCCATATTCCATATAGGAACCACAGAATTGTATAAATTTCAAAACCTACCATTTTCTCTGCCCCCTTAGCCCCAATTCTGATTAAATGAAAGACTAGAAAGCTGTACTTATTAAATGCTTGGAGCTCCTCAACTAGAAATTGCTTCAGAAAACCAAGTGTTGCTTAATAGTATGCATTTACATAAAACTGTGGTGATTGGGTCAGCTTTTGCTTTCCAGGGTTGAGTAGAATAGAATTTAAGAAATGTGGTGGTTTACAGAAAGAAAAATCCTAGAAACATATTATCAAATAAAGCAGGAAAAAGAAACAAAAATACATCTTTAGTAAGCCATGAAGTCCTTTTTAGATAATATCCTGAGCCTAATTCAGCTTCCCTGAGAACATTATCACAGACTAATAGCACACATCGTTAGACACTAACTGTAACAGCACAGCCCCATTGAACATATGTGCTGTCTGCACGGGAGGTCTGAGGGCTAAGGCTAGAGCATGCAGCAAAAAATGTGTGAAAAGCAATGTACTTCTGAAATACTTTACCGAATATCAACATCCATTAAAAACTTTTTTTTGTATTGAACACAATTCATAACCTTTCTCCATCTCTCCCCTCCCTCACTCTTCATTATCTGTATTTTAAACAGATAGCTAAAGAGTTCTTAAGTAATACACTAAAATTAAGCTTAAATGCAATTCTTTAATACGTTGTATTCTAAGTACTTATACGTAGTGAAGCTTTGCACAAGAACCTGGAAATTAGAAAGATAAGAATGCCTCATAAGTGTAAAACTTTAAATGCCTAATGGACCAGAGTAGAGAGCAAAGTCACCTTTAAAGATAAATGAAAGACTTAGCTGCTATTTGATTAATTATATTACCATGCTTTATTAAATGTGTCAATCAAAGGGGGAATTGATCAATCAAATGCAAATGGAAAAACAAGGCTTAGAAAGCAATATTTTGGCAATGCTCATCCAAGCACTTGTACACAGGAGAATCTGTTTGGGCCAAAACCAAACCTACTGAAAAAAAATTCTTGGATTCAATTCATCTAATTCCCCTTGTTCTAATTAATGCTTAACAAAGAACATATGACTTTACTTTCCTTGTAGGTATGCCTACAAAGATAAGATGGATCAGCCACATAGATTTGATTATTCCAGTTCTAATGATGGTTAGATTTCTTATTATAAATTTATAACTTGATATTTGAATTAAGATTTGGCTTCCCAAGTAATGACTACAAGTATCATGTGCTAATCAGGCTAACTACAGTTTTTCATCACTATTCCAGTTAAAGTTCTCAGTATAAATTAACAAATATACTTTATGAGCTTGGTTAGTGTGAGTCCACCCATGATAAATGGATTGAATTTAATGGGGAAAAAAATCTACAGAGTTGAGGGGTTGCTCCCAACGTAAAAAATGCCAATTTGTAAAAATTTTGAACAACAAGTTGCCATCATTCCCATGTTACAGAGATCAACTATACTATCATCCATATGGATGACTTACTTGAACATCTACAAGGTGTTTCATAATTTTTAGCGATTTTCAGATTTAAACCATAGAGAAAGACAGACGCTAGAAATTGAGCCTGAGACACATTAAAATATATTTGAAACTTTCTCACCAACAATAAAGTTGTTTTTAAACAACAACAACAAAATTCTAAATCATAGCAATTATAGCTCATTAATACCACCTCATATATTTAGAGTTCTGAAATATAGGTGAGACATTTCAAAGAGGCATTTATGCCGTTACTTCTCCAGCCCTGCCCATGGCAGATATCACAGCACCCATCCCTCTAAACTTAGAGGCAGACTTAGGACCATTTTTAATATAATCTTCTTAGCAGCAAGCAATTAAAGTTGGCATGAAATGAGACCTATTTGCCTTCTCTGGTATAGGCTTGTTTGAAGTTGATATTTCATATTCTCTTCATATATCAAAAGTGTTATTTTGAGTCAATCATATTTGTCAAAATGTATTGTGATAAAATTTCATGGTAGAAAATATTTTTTCTTTAAAAATATTTTAAAATTATATGCTATTCACATTAGGCTTGAGGTTAAACATTGAAAAGATAAAATTGAGTTTTGATATTAAATTATTTGACTTTTCCAACTAAGACTCATCTCACTTTTTTCAACCTTAGCAAGATGTGTTCAATAGTTTTGCACCCTATTCTACCCTCCACATCCTAAAGATGTTCACATCAATGGTATAGTATGGCCACTTCAGAGATTAAATGCACATAGCCAGCTAGCAAACCGCATGGATAAAAACAGAAGATCGTTATTAAAGCTTAACTAAGAGCTATAAAAAAGAATATTTCTGCTTTATTAATTGTATCTTAATTGCCCAGAGAAAATAAGTTATAGTTTTAAAAAATCATTATTAGAGATGTGGTCTTGCTATATTGACCAGGCTGGTCTCAACCTCCTGGCCTCAAGTGATCTTCTCGTCTGGGCCTTCCAAAGTGCTGGGATTATAGGCCTGAGCCACCATGTCTGGCAGAAACTGAATAATACTTTAACCATGAGAAAAGTTTCACACTTAAAAATACCAATCTTCTGTCCACTTCTACTCAGTGACTAACAATAGGAATTGAGTTTAAGCTGCCTACTAAAGGAATAAAACTAAATACCATAAGGGAATTTTCCTCATTTTCAAAATTGCAGATCAGAAGGAAAAATAAGGCTCTTGGCAAGTATGCCACATTATTTTAATTAAGATGAAGCCTAAGAAGATGAGGAAGAAAGACCTGGTTTAAGCAAAGAAGCTGTTCAGGTCTGGTGGGGCATAGAAGGAGCCTTGGGAAAACTGAGAAAAAAAAGGGTGAATACATTCTAATTAAAGTTGGAAATAAAACTCCACTACTATATAAATTGTATTGAAAATCTTAGCAACTCAATCAATTAAAAAATACAGAAATAAAAAATTAGAAAGGAAGAATCAAACTATTTAGATCGACACGACAATATTCCTTGAAATCCCAAAAAAAATCAACAGTAAAATTACAAATAATAATTGAGTAAAGTAACAGGATAGGAAACTAACCCACAAATCAATACCATTCATGTACAAACCATAAACAATTAGAAGATAATAAAGAACCCTAACTAAAAAGAAATATGCAAATTTTTGTATAAAATACTATAAAACTCTCATTAAATACATAAAAACAGATAAGAATAACAAAAATGTATGTAATGTTCTTAAGATTACCAAATCTCCCAATGTTTAATTTACAATCTCATCAAGAACAAATAGTATCAAGTTCTTGGATCTCGACATAGCACATTGATTCTAAAGTTTATAAGTAAAAGTAAATAAGCAAGACTAGCCATAAAACCACAAAAAAAGAATAGTAATGAAAATGAAGGCTGCTAAACTTATCAGATCTTAACATGCTACAAAGTCTCTAGACTACAATCTACTGAACATAAATAGACCAATGGAACAGATTATAAAATCTAGAAATAAACCCACATTTATACCAACATTTAGTATCTCAAAAAAATGGCATCCCAAATGATTGGGAAAAAGAACTTTCAAGAAATGATGCAGGAGCAATTGGTTAACCATTTGAAAGAAGATAAAATTGAATTGGCATATCATACCATACACAGAATAAACTCCAAAAGTATCATACGTCTAAATATAAAAATGGAAACTATGTAGGTACTCAAAGAAAATATGGCTTCTGAATACCTTTCAGCCTGGGAGTGGGAAAGCCTTTCTAACTAAGACTTTTTAAATCCAGAAGGCATAAAACGAATATTGATATTTGATTTTATAAATACAAAGCAAATTTGCATGACAAAAATATATACATCTGTATTATTTGTATACCCACAGATATATACAAAGAGATCTGAAGACCTAAGAAAGAAATGACCAAAAGTCTAACAGAATAATAGGAAAATAGCAGTTTACAAAAAAAGAAATGCTAGTGGCCCTTAAACAAATTAAAATATACTCTACCTACTTCATAAGAGAAATGCAAATTAAACTATACTGAGATCCATTTTTTTTTATTTTTTTTTTAGAATAAAAAGAATGAAAGAGAAAGAGAGGAAGAGATTTTAGAAAAAGAGAGAAAAGGAGAAAGAAAGAAACAGCAAAAGAAAGAAAAAAAGAATGAAAGAGAGAAAGAGGAAGAGATTTTAGAAAAAGAGAGAAAAGGAGAGAGAAAGAAACAGCAAAAGAAATTTAAAAAAAGAATGAAAGAGAGAAAGAAAGAGGAAGAGAAAGAGGGAGAGAGAATGGGATTCTTGTTTTATTGCCCAGGCTAGAATACAGTCTAAAAATGGGTATTAAAAACCTCTTTTATGCCAATAATTGTGCTTAACAATGGAGACAGGAAGGAATAGGGGATGAAAATAACAAATAAGCAGCCAACCAATATTTTA
>PVKP010032867.1:0-25524 GCA_004027715.1 Plecturocebus donacophilus | reverse complement strand
GCCAATATTTTTAGCTCGCTGCTGTGCATTCGTGTGCAGGGTGCTCACTGACGCCTGGATGAGGTTTTATCTGTCGTGGCAGCCCCAAGGGCAGCTGGCAGACTTTTTCCTCTTAAGTTTGGAGCGCACTCCTGTCTTCCCCGGCTGGATGGGGGCTGTCTCTCGCCTGCCTGGGTCTGGGGCCTGGGCTCTGCGTCCTGGGCCTGCCACGGCCCAGCCTCCCCGCCCTGTGCCGCCTCCCTCGCCTGCTCCCCCGCTCTCTCTCCTCCTCGGCCTCGAGCCTTTGTCTCTGGAAGACGGAAGCTGCTGGAGCGCCTGCCAGCCGCAAGCCGGAGCCTCTCGCCGCCTCCCCTCCCTTCCCTCTCATTTAGTCCTTTCCTTGGGAAGCCTCTCTCAAGGTTCCATCCTCCGTTTGTTCCTCTCCTTCCCTGCCTTCCTTTTCCCACCTCCTCCTTTTCTCCCTCCTGCTTTTCTCTCCTCTCCTGACACGGCTCTCCTTGCCTTTAGGGAATGGAAAAGACCCCCCCAGTTGGAACGTGGGGACCTCAGCTTCTCACTCCCATCCCCCATTTTTCTCTGCCCTCAGCAGCCTCCCCCCGACAACGGGGTGGGGGAGGAACCAGGTGGGGGCATTGTGAGGGGATTCTGGGGTTGGGGGTGGTTCCTGGAGCCCACTCTCCAAGACAAAGCTTCTGGGACTCCCTGGGGTCCAGCCTGGCTCGGGCGGGGATCCCCGTGTGGCCTGGGCAGGAGCCAGCGCAGCCCTGCTCCTTCCCCGGGCTGTGTCCGCCAACCGGGGTCCTCAGAGGTTTCTTCCCAATGCGCCTCCCTCCCTCTTTCCCTGTCTGGCACCAACCTGCATTTACCTTTGTGAATACCACTTAAAATAAGCAACCTGTTGTCCTCAGCACTTTGCAGTGTGCACGTCTCTGCTCACGTCACAGCAGCTATGTGCCTTGGGCCCTATTTCACGCTCCCTGCTGATAAAGGAGGCAGGTGAGCTCCTCGACGCCCAGCACCTCGGGCGCTGCCCCCAGACCCACCTGAACTGCACCCAGGTCTCACCTCGCTGAGCCTTCAAGCGGGTGCCAGGCTCAATACCTTCCCAGGGCTCAGAGACCCAGAGAGGCAGCGCCCTCTGCCCAAGGTCACACAGCCCCACCTGGTGCAGAGAGGAGGTGTTTGGGGCTAAATGTGGGGAGCTTGTGGCCTTGGGGGACTCCACCATCTCCTTCTGGGGCTGGGTCATCCTCTCCCCAGCTCATCCTCTCCCTCAAAACTGAGGAAGCCCCTGCTTTGCTTCCTCCCCCGCGCCTGAACCCCAGGCTCTTCTGTGGGGCTGACTCGGATGGCTGGTGGAGAAGGCGCCTCCTGTCCCCTACGGCACGTGCTGGCTTTGTCCTCCTCGTCCCATCCAAGACCCCCAGCCTGGGCCCCCCTCTGCCCACCCCACTCTCTGGGCCCCTGTCACAGTCTGGGCTCAGCTTCCCTCCTCCTCCCCTCTCCTCTGTTTCCTTTTTCTCTCCCTCAGGCCTCTGCTTTCCTGATTCTGCCACCTGGGCTGGCCCCTGGCTGGGCTCCCTCTGTCCCGTCTGTCATCCCTCTCTCGGAGGGCCTCTCAGTGCCCTTCCAGCACGTCTCTGCGGCACCCCAGCCCTCTGCCACCTGCATCACCCTCTCCCTCTCCTGTCCCCAACATGTACACACACACGCACTCACAAAGACACACGCAGACACATGCAGAGGCCGGTGGAGACACACAGCGCCCATGCAGCCATGACTGCAGCAGTGAAGGGACAGATGCTGCCCCAGAAGGAGGCAGAGGAAGGGGAACCCCCAACTCTGCACCCAGCCCTGATGTCCCCATACCCGCAGATGCCTCATGGCCGGGTGGGGTTTGGGCTGGGCAGGCTCCCCTGGTCCTGTGGCTCTGTCTTCTGAGTCTCGGGGGCAAGAGACAGCCTTGATGAGGCCAAAGCTTCCAGAATCCTGGCAGGAATCCCCAGCGTGCCTGACCAATGGTGGTCCTAGGGCGGGGACCTGGAAGTGGGCAGAGGGGATGTGTCAGGGCAGGGACAGCAGAAACCGCCACTCAGCACAGGATCTGGGGGGGCCAGGAGGCCACGGGGCCTGCACCAGGACCTGTGGGCAGCTCAGAGGTGACTGAGCCTCCATGCCTGGGTCTAGTGCCGAAGTGGACGAGCCTCCTTGCTGCGCTCCAGGTGCTGGCAGGAGCCTGACACCCCTGGGTTTGAGTCTCACCCTCTTTTACCATCTGTGCTACTTTGAGGGGCAACTGACCCCTCCCCCTCCCTAAGGGGATGTTGGTGCTGCCTGCGCTCAGGACCCAGTGGGGCCTCTGTACAGCCAGCCTGGGAGTGGGACAGCCCGCTACTTCCAGGTGCAACTGTAGAGTCAGCCCTGGGTTCAAGTCCTGACGCTTTCAGTAGCAGAAGGGGGCAGGGCTGGGGGTGAGCCTCCTCGTCCCTCGGGGGCCCAGGCCCTCCCTTGCAGCGGGGGCTGGTCTTGGCAGCCTTTCTCTGGGTTTGCACTGGGGTCAGAGCTGGCACTGGATGTGTCAGGTTTGGGGGTCACAGTACCTCAATGTCTTTCTCAAAGCCTCAGGCTGAGGGCCTTGCGGGACAAGTGCCCTCTCTCCCTGCTTCAGTTCCCTTGGCTCAACTCCCGGCCACTCCCTGGCACTGCCAGGGGATCACTGTCTCTTCTCCCCTCACTCTCCCACCCAGAGATCCCTCGCATAGCTGTTCCCTCTGCTGGGGAAGCTTTTCCCGCTGCTGTCTGCACGGCTGCTCCTGAGGCCCCGCCCCTCCTCTGAGGCAGCCCCGCCTCCCGGAAGTGACTCCCTTCCTTTGCCCTTAGTCCAGCCTGCCAGCATCTCTGGAGTCACTGTGTTTCTCTTTGCCAGTCACCTGCCTGTCTCCTCCTTGGCAAGTTAGCTCCATGCAGGTTCACCTGGTGGGCTGCATCCCCAGTGCCCTCAAAGTACCTCCACGGAAGGTACCAGAGCTTAGAGCAAAGCCCAGCACACAGGGCATGCGATGGTGAATGAATGGATGAAAGAGCAGGAGAATGAGTGATTGAACAAACGAGAGCGTGAGTTTTGGGGAACAGACTGCCTGGGTCCGTATCCTCGCCAGCTCTGACCCTTGGGCAAATTCCTTAACCTCTCTTGGCCTCAGTTTTCTCATCTCTAAAATGCGGGTGATCTGGTGCCTTCCTCATAGGGTGGCTGCGTGGGTTCATGGTTTCAGGGAGTATTCGATATCTGCAAGTGTGTAACAGATGAACATCACGTGAGCTTTTCAGGCATAACCGGCGCTCATCCCAACTCTTGATGGAGTCTCAGGAGCAGCCGTGCAAACAGCAGTGGGAATGGCATTCCCATTGGAGGGAACAGCATCCACGGGATGTTTTGTGGGGAGAGCAAGAGCAGAGGGAGAGAGATGGATTGGCAGTGCCAGGGAGTGGCCGTGGGGGCTGAACATCGACAGAAACCAGCCATGGAGAGGGGGCAGGCCAGGCCAGGGGGAGGCAGAAGGACATGCAGGGAGTGAGTGCTGCTTCCGAGAGGCCCTTAGCCCGTGGAGGTACAGCGACCCCCAAACCCCAGCCCCATTCAGCTTCTCTTGCAGTCATCCTCACCCCAGGAGATGGCACCTCCCACTGCTCATGACACAGGAGTCATTCCCGGTGCTTTTCTTTCTTCCACACCCACATCTGATCCGTTCACAGATCCTGATGGCTCTACTTAAAATACATCCAAAATCCAGCCATTTTCATCTCCACTGTTGCTGTCCCTGGCCAGGCCACCACCGTCTCCCCTCAGCTCTACCAGCTCCTGGCTGAGAATTCTGATCAGTTTCTCTGGCTTCTCTCTGGCCCCTTCAGTCTATTCTCACTCAGAAACCACAGAGATTGTTTAAAAACACAAATCAAGCCAGGCGCAGGGGCTCACGCCTGTAATCCTAGCACTTTGGGAGGCGGAGGCGGGTGGATCGCTTGAGTCCAGGAGCTCGAGACCAGCCTGGGCGACATGGCGAGACCTCATCTACAAAATATACAAAAATTAGCCAGTGTGGGAAGTAGAAAAGTTCCTTTTAAAATTTTTCTTGTTAAAGAATAAGTGTGCTAATAACTTTGTGTAGCCCTATCCTATGTAGCTGTGAGACATGCCATGCTTACAGGCACGTAGTACACTCCGTGTCCTTGCGCTTTAACCAAGATATCTGTGCTGCACGTGCTCACAGGCATGCCCCAGCTCTGCATTGCTTTTACCTGTTTAGAAAAGTTTTAAGTTGTTAGCCAATCGGGTTTTAGTTTAGATTGTGAAGTCTGGCTCCAGCCAACGGAGATCAGACACAGCAGTAAGGAGGACCCCGAATGTGTAAGAAATAGATGTGTGTATTCCCTTTGTTCCTTGTAAGCTCGTGGCAAGACCGCTAGCGAAAGTAGCCTTCCTGCAGTCCAGGAAGTAAAAATTGCGTTGCTAAAAGATCTTTTGTCCCAGTGCTGATTCTTCTTTGCGGCATCGAACATCTATTTCCAACAGCCAGGTGTGGCAGCGTGTGCCTACAGTCCCAGCTGCTCGGGAGGCTGGGGTGGGAGGAGCCCAGGAGGTCAAGATTGCAAGGAGCAAGATGGCAGCCTTGCACTCCAGCCTGGGTGACAGAGCGAGGCCTTGTCTCAAAACACACACACACACACACACACACACACACACTCTGACCTGGGCTCACCCTCATCCTCCCTGGTTTCAGGTGCCCTTAGAGTCAGGACACAGGGCACACCCACCCCAGGGCCTTGGCATGTGCTGCTCCAGGCTCCCCATGGGCCTCAGCTCCCTCCCCTCACCCAGGTCTCAGCCCCAGCGGCATCCCCTCCCGTCCCTGGCCTCCCTGCCCTAACTCCAGCGCTCTTGTTCTCGGCTCCAGCCCCTCACCCCGCTCCGTGGATCCTAGCGCTGGTTTCCTGGTTCTGTGTCTCTCTTTCCCAGAACGTCAGCCTTGAAAAAGCTGGAACTTGGCTTTGCTGTTCAATGTCTCCTGGTGCATAGAAGAGTGCCTGGCAAGAGTCTGTGCTCATAGATATTGATTGGACAAACAAGTGAATAGTAACGAGGACTATTACCACCACTGCTTGGTGAAAGCTGGAGGAAGCTAGATGGAGGAGAGGGTTGATGTGATTATGTCTAATAAGAAAAAACAACAACGAACAGGGGCCTGCTCCCGCCTGGCTTCTGCCAAAGACCGAAGACCAGTGGGCCTCTGTCCTCCGGGTGCCGTCTTGCTGCTGCCATGGTTACCATGCTCCGTGGGCTCCAGAAGAAAGGCCAGGCCAGGCTGACTCTGCAGTTCTGCCCAGCTTCCTTGGGTAGCCCAGATCTTTCTCTAAAAATCCCACCCAAAACAGCCAGCCTCCCCGGTCTTATCTCCACTGTGCCCACGTGGAGGGAGAAGGGAGGCACCTGCTGTTCTTCCAGAAACAACAATCCAGACCCACTCTGCATTTGCGGAGGACCTGGTCAGGCGCTGGGCATCAAAGACGTGCGTGCAGATCCCGGTCCCCGCCCTCCGGGAGGTTTCTGGAAGCAGGGAGGGTCCAGAGACAGGCACTGACTTAGCTGTGTATAAAAATAGCAAGGCTTGCACGTGACAGGGAAAGTCAGGTGCGTAGAAGCAGGGAGAGCTCTCTCACCCATAGCTGCCCCAGCCTTTCTGTCCACCCGCCCCGATGCACACCTTCCAGGCCGAGGTGGCTGGGTTACCATGTCTCCACCAGGTCCATCCCAGACTCCCAGAGGCCTGGACTGGAGCCGCTCCCTCCACAACCCCAGGTCTCAACCAGCAGCTGGCAGAGGTTAGAAGGCTGGTACAGACCTCACTGCTGGTGGCTGGCAGAACTTCAGAGGGGTGCAGAAGGGACACTAACTTAGCAATAGCGTCCTGGGGTCATCTTTCTCACCTCTCTGCTCCTTCAGCTGACAATCCAATGCTGCTCTCCACCGCTGAGAACAGACCCTGCACCCCCAGAGAGCCTATGAACAGACTACTGCATGCCAAGGAGGAGCCACAGGGTTTAGGGGTCCAGGGCTGAGGCCCAGGACCATCGCTATGGCGGTTGCTGTCATCTCCATGACTACAGTCATAATCTCCATGACCAACCGCCATCACTTCCATCATCACCCCTGTTGTGAGAGAAATTGTATCCCCCAAAAAGAGATTCAGCTGCGCGTGGTGGCTCATGCCTGTAATCCCAGCAGGTTGGGAGGCCAAGGTGGGCAGATCACCTTACGTCAGGAGTTCGAGATCAGCCTGACCAACATGGTAAAACCCTGTCTCTATTAAAAATACAAAAAATTAGCCAGGCGTGGTGGTGGGTGCCTGTAATCCCAGCTACTGGGGAGGCAGGGGCACAAGAGTCACTTGAACCCGGGAGGCAGAGGTTGCCGTGAGCCTCACGCCATCGCACTCCAGCCTGGGCAACAAGAGCGAAACTCCATTTCAAAAAATAAATAAATAAATAGGTTCAAGTCATAACCCCAGACCCTCAGAATGTGGCTTCGTGTTGTCCTTACAGAGGTAACTGAGGTTCCTATAAGAAGGGGAAAGGCGGTCCGGGTGTGGTGTCTCACGCCTGTAATTCCAGCACCTTGGGAAGCCGAGGGGGGTGGACCAGAAGGTCAGGAGGTGGAAAGCATCCTGTCTAATATGGTGAAACCCCTTCTCTACTAAAACACAAAAAACTAGCCCAGTGTGGTGGCAGGTGCCTGTAGTCCCAGCTACTCGGGAGGCTGAGGCAGGAGAATGCTTGAACCTGGGAGGCGGAGGTTGCAGTGAGCTGAGATTGCACCACTGCCCTCCAGCCTGGCGACAGAGTGAGATTCCATCACAACAAAAAGGGGAAAAGTGAGCAGATACGCAGAGCGAAGATGATTCAAAGATGGAGGGTGGGAAGATGGGAGGACTGCAGGACAGGAATGACGCAGCCACACGTCGAGGCTGCCAGAGCTGGAGAGAGGCCTGGGATGGAGGCTTCCCCAGCGCCTTCAGAGGCAGCGTGGCTCTGCCCACACCCCTACTGCAGACCTCAGTCCTCCGGAACTGTCAGCTGGCTATAGCAAGTGAATGAAACTATTACTGGCATCAGCATTACCACCATGATTATCACCCCATCCCCATCCTCAGCACCCCCTTATTCATTTATATAACCACCATCTGCATCACCGCCATCATTATCACCTGTCCCCATCCTCATCCTCAGCACCCCTTATTCATTTATATAAACATCAACATCACCGCCATCATTATCATCACCCATCCCCATCCTCATCCTCAGCCTCAGCACCCCCGTATTCGTTTCCCCCCTCATGGCTGAGGAACACATCACTGCAAATGTGGTGGCTAAAACAACACAGTTGATTCTCTTGCTATCCTGGAGGCCGAAAGTCTGAGACAGAAGTCAGCAGGGCGATGCTCCTGCCCCAGGCGTGGCGAGGACTCTTCCTGCCGCTTCCAGTTTTTGTGGCTTTAGGCACCCCTTGGCTCATGGCTGCCTCTGTCCAACCTCGGGCTCTGTCCAGGCACGGCTTCTCCTCTCTCGTGTAGTCCAGGCAATTGCGATGCCATTTAGGCCCCACTTGGGTAATCGAGGGTGACATCCTCCCAAGATCCATAACTTAATGACATTGACAAAGACCTTTTTCCCAAATAATGTCACATTCGCAGGTTCCAGGGATTAGGGTATGGACATATTTGGTTGGGGGGTGGCACTGTTTAACCCACTTAACAACCAGCACCACCACTGGCATTGCCATGGTCGCCAGCATCAGTTAAGTTCCAGAGAGTACCAGGTCAATCCAGGGGCCTCACCTGAGTCATGGCCTTTCTTCCTTAAGACAAACTCAGAGCAGACTCTGTTATTTATTTATTTATTTATTTTTTAGATGGAGTCTTGTTCTGTAGCTCAAGCTGGAGTGTAGTGGTGCAATCTCTGCTCACTGCAACCTCCGCCTCCCGGGTTCAAGTGATTCTTTTGTCTCAGCCTCCCAAGTAGCTGAGATTACAAGTGCCCACCACTACGCCCGGCTAATTTTTGTACTTTTAGTAGAGATGGAGTTTGATCATGTTGCCCAGGTTGGCCTTGAACTCCTGGCCTGAAGCGGTCTGCCTGCCTCGGCCTCCTAACGTGCTGAGGTTACAGGTATGAGCCACCATGCCTGGCCTCAGCTCTATTACTATCCCCATTACTTACCACGTATGGAGGCCAAGGCTTGGAGAGAACTCTCTGGCCAAAGGCTTCACTTAGAAGTAAGGATGGGAACCCTGGCAGTCTGGCATCAGTAGCCCCATGCCTAAGCATGGTTGTCCTGTCTGCAGCCCCGAACTTCTGACCATACAGATAATTCCACAGATGGAAGAGTGAGGTGACCAGCACCTGAACGGGAGGCACAGTGCCACAGTGCCGTCCAGGCTCTACCACCCGCTGGGGACGCATCTTAGCCCCATCTCCTTCCCCTCTCTGGGCCTCAGTTTGCCCAACTGTAACACAGGAAGGGGGTGGGAGTTGGTCTGGGTAATCGCCAAAGTCCTCCCAGCTCGGGTTCTGCAACGCTGGGTGTCTACTGTCATTTCTGTCACAAACACTGCCCAGGACCCCGACCCTCACATCAGCTAAACCCTCTAAACCCACCAGCAGCTGCTCAAGAGTTCCACTGGGAAGGTGAGCCTGTGGGGTGAGTGCTGGTGCTGGGGAGTGGAGGGAGGTGCTGGCTTACCGGATGCCTGCTGGTACCTCAGGGCTGGGAACCTCTGTCTTATACTCTACAAGCGCTAGGGTGGGGGCGGGATGGGGGGGATGCTCTTTCTTCTTGAAACCCGTGACTTTTGGTTCACACATTCAGGGAGGGCTGTGCAACTGAGAGCGGCTGGTGCTGGGAACGGAGCTGAAGATCAGCTGATCTTGCTGTGATGCGCCAGTCCCAGAGGCCTTAGCCGGGAACTGGCCCTCAGTGCTAGACTCCAGAGCGTTTGCAGCAATGATCTGGGGAAAGGAAAGTCCATGTCCATCCCCTAAAAAGGCTCATCTACTGCCAAGAGATGGACAAAGACCTCCATGACCAAAGGCTAAGCCTTATGCCATTGGAAGAGAAAAAGAAAAACATGAAACAGAGGGCCAGGCGCGGTGGCTCACGCCTGTAATCCCAGCACTTTGGGAGATCAAGGCAGGTGGATTACCTGAGATCGGGAGGGAGTTCGAGACCAGCCTGACCAACATGGAGAAACCCCGTCTCTACTAAAAATATAAAATTAGCCTGGTGTGGTGATGCATGCCTGTAACTGCAGCTACTCGGGAGGCTGAGGCAGGAGAATCGCTTGAACCTGGGAGGTAGAAGTGGCAGTGAGCCTAGATCATGCCATTGCACTCCAGTCTAAGCAACAAGAGCGAAACTCCGTCTCAAAACAAACAAAAAACATGAAACAGAAAAAGAAAAATAAGAAACAGGCTGCAGGGGCTCTGAAAGTTGTTTTCAAAACCTTGGGTCATTCACTAGGAGTCGCCTGTAAGTGTAAACATTTTTTTATTTTTATTTTTTGAGACAGAGTCTCGCTCTGTCACCCAGGCTGGAGTGTAGTGGCACAATCTCGGCTCACTGCAATCTCCGCCTCCCAGGTTCAAGTGATTCTCCTGCCTCAGCCTCCTGAGTAGCTGGGATTACAGGTGCCCACCACTGTGCCCAGCTAATTTTTGTATTTTTAGTAGAGACAGGGTTTCACCATGTTGGCCAGGCTGGTCTTGAACTCCTGGCCTCAAGTGATCTTCCCGCCTCAGCCTCCCAAAGTGCTAAGATCACAGGCATGAGCCACCGTGCCTGCCCAGCAGATATTTTTTAATCCATGTTACCGTGCGCACTGCAGAGGCCTTTTCCCTCTGGCTTCCCTGTCCAGAGCTGCAACTGTTTGCATTTGAGCAGATACTGTCCAAGAGTGGGGCGCTGAGTTGTTAGGGACAGAATCACAAACTTTAATTAGCAGGATGAGATTAACAGCCCAGCAGGGGCTTGGGGATGAGGGATGTGTCCTTCAGGCCCATCTGATCCCAGTGAACACCTCCCCACAACACCCCCCAATCCTGGAACACTGGAAACCAGGCGCCCTGCGAGGGTGGAGGGAGGCCACCCGCCTCCCCGCGCGGCCAGAAATCGCACACCCCGGCAGCCTGCCCTGGCTCGGTTCAGCAGGGCCCAGAACGTTCTGGTCTTTATCTGGTTTAGTTTTAAGTGCCTCCAACGGCAGCGGGGCTGTTCCACCACAGTCCCCAGGAAATTGGTCCGTGTAGGACGGAGCCTTCCCGAGAATGAAGTCATCTGTTCCCTTTTTATTTTTTGTTGCCTTTCTCCTTCAACGCGAGTCACCGGGCCAATGCAGTCCCTCCCCGCGCCAACGCGCCCTGCCGAGGGGCCCGGCCGGGCTGGCGGGGGAAGGGGCGAGGGGCAGAGCCCCGGGGTGCGCGGCCGCCCACCGCTCCCTGCCCGCGCCCCGCCCCGGCCTCCGCCCGCCGCCGGCCGCGGCCTGAAGGTGAGCTCCCGGGGGGTCGCCCGCGCTCCGGCGCGGCCCGCTCGGCAAAACAATAACAGTAAATAACGCTCCCTTGTCAACGTAATAAAAACGGAAACGGTTACAATGTTTTTTAATAAGCGTCCCTCATCAATCTCCCTCCCCCTCCCTCGCGGGCCGTGGGCACCGGGGAGGAGGGGGAAGGGTGGGGGGCACCGGGGCGCGCTGCTTAGGGGGCCCGGGGTGCAGGAGGAGGACGCCCGGGGGAAGAGGGGAAAACACAGCAAGTGAGAGACGAGGGGGCGCGAGCGGCCGGGGTCACGCGCGCCAGCCGAGCCGGGAAGCGGCCGCGGTGAGTAACACCGTTGCCATGGCGACGTGGCCGCGAGGAACAGGAAGCGGCAGAAATAGCAGCCGCCGCAGCCCGCGCCGCTCGGCCCCTCCCCTCGAGCCCGTTGCCACGGAGACCGGGCCCGAGCGAGGCTGCGCGGGCGGCCGCGGCCTCCTGCGCCCCAACCCGCGCATGCGCAGCGGGGCCTGCGCCACGCGGGCGTCGAGGGGGTGCCCAGCCGCCGCGCCAGGGCCACTCGGACCCCGAGACCTGCCCTGGGCCGCCCGCTCGGGTCGGGGGTGGGGTGCGGGGGAGGGAAAAGACAAACTGCCTCATGTTTTTGCCTTTGGAAAGCCGCCCCGCCTCGTTGGTTTCCAGGCGCTGAAGGCGGGGAGAGGAGAGGGCAGGGACCCGGGCCCAGCGGTCTCGGACATTTTCCGAGCGACAGACCCTGGACCCAGCTCGGGGACGCCGAGGGGATGCGGGACACTCGCCCTACCCTCTGGAGCTCAGACCGAGTCCGGGCTTCCCAGGCCCCAGGGCTGCCTTCCCCAAGCCGGACCTCCCCAGGTCCCCCTTCCTGGGTTTCCTGGCCCTTTTGTCCACGTACCCCCTCCCCGATGGAACCAGCAGAGAGCACGAAGCGGAAAAGACATCCTTGCCGCCCCCCAGGCTCCCTCATCCAGCAGCAAACTCTGAAACCGTCCCCACCCCTCCTAAAGTTGAGAGAAACCTGAGTGTTTCCTAAACACAACCCGCGCCCCAGCAGCATGTTTACGTGGAGGCGGCCTCGCGTGTCTGAGGCTGGGGTGTGTGTGCGCGCCGGGGGCACGCGATCATCTCTCAGGCTGTTTGTGGAAATTTTTTTTCTCTCTCCAGATTTTGTTTGGTTTGTTTTTAATAAGGGTCAGAGGTCTGGGCTTCTGTGGGGAAGGGGCAAGGGTCATCTCGGATGGCCAGGCCGGGAGGTCCCAGGGGGACGGGTCACGGGGCCTGCACTGCCAGGCGAGGAGGGAGCCGGAGCCGCCCCATCTGGCCCTGCTCCCGGCGGCGGCCGGTGGGAGTCACCGGGGACAGGATCCGCGGGCTGCTCCTGGGGTATGGCCTTAGAGAGGATCCAAGCTAAGGACTGGGATCTCTCTCCCCGGGCAAGGCAACTGTCATTTCCCAGGCCCGGTCCTGGACACCCTGGCCGAGAGAGAAGGCAAGCAGAATGGTCCGGGTCTCTAGGGATTTCTACATTGGAAAGGGGAGGCTTTTGTTTTTTGTACGAGGCGGTCTTCAACTTTCATTGAGCAGGCTGACCAGATGGGAATGTAGGGAGGGTGTGCAGGAAGGGGGACCAACTCCCTGCTTCAAACCTCCTCCCCACCACCATGCCTAGCAGCCTGGGCCCCCACTGCCACCCTAGTTTTGGCCAAAGGAAGGGAGGGGCTCGAGCTGATATTTCTTCTTCCCTCCTCCCCCTTTCCAGATGTGAGAAAGGAACCCCGCCCTGTAGGGGAAGCTTGTCGGGTATCCAGAAGACTTGGGGTCCACGGTAGCGGTCTGGGTGTCATATTGCTGTCTCTCCTTGACGGATGAGATGAACCTGTGGGGAGAAGGTGCCTGGGAGCTGTTGCTATAATCTAGAGAAGGCCCACCTTGGCCCCAGTGGGCAGTAGCCTGCGCTGAGAACGGGAACTCCAGGACTGGAGAGTCCTGACGGTGGATCCCGGCTCTGCTGAAGCCACAGCTTGTGCATCTGGACAACAAGACAGCACAGTGCCCCTGTCACTGAAGGTGATGGCTCCTGGAGGTGGTACACACAAGCTCGTGGCATGGTGTCTGGTGCATAGTAGGCACTAGAACATGGAAGCTGTCATTGGAGCTGGTGTGACCCAGGATGGCCACCTCTGGTCTCTGACGCTCGAGCTGGCTGTGTTCCAAGACAAGTTCATCTTTGGTCCAGGCTCGAGGAAAAGAGCACTGGGCTGGGGTCAGGAGAAGCAGAGGCCATGGGTTCTACCACCAGCCCACTGTGTAATCCAAGGCAAGTCCCTGAGCTGCTTTCAGCCTCAGTCTTCCCATCTGGCAAATGGGGATAATAATCACAACCACCACTGATTGTGAGCTTAGTGCCAGGCACTCCACCGAGGTCTGTACATTTCCTTATGGAATTCGACCTTCGAAACAAACAAGTGAGGTAAAGACCCTGGTGATCCCAGTTTCTCAGATGAGGGGACAGAGCCTCAGAGAGGTGAAGCCACTTGCTGGCAACACCGCTGGAAAGTGGTGCAGTCGCCGTCGCAGCCCTGAGGACCAGCCCAGAGCTGCTGCTGCTCCTGTCTCTGTTCCCCCACCCTTCCTGTTCATCCCCTGTACTTTTTGGTGGCTCAGGCCACAGCCCTTCCTTTGTATTTGAACCCTTGGATCCAGCCATTCTGGAATCTTCTGAATCAGGTGGAGATCCAGCCTGCTCAGTGGGAGACATCCTCAGGGGTAGATGGGGGCTTGAGGGAAGCCAGGTGGGCCCCACACAGTCCCTACAGTCGACCCGGCAGCTCACAGCCGATCTGCTGTCCACCGTGTCTCCCCTGCTGTTTACACCGAAGGGTTGGGGTTCTTCACACACCCGGGTGGACGCGTGGCCTCCAGATGGTGCCGTTAATCCTGCTGGAAGCCGTAAATCAGCATGATTGTCCCAGTTTCCCCTCCCCTCCTCCGAGCTGTCACCTCCGAGGAGCTGGTGGGAGCAGCGCCCCTCCAGCCCCGCCCTCCCGCCCCAGCCTTTGTTCCTGCTCAGTCGCCGGCAGGAAGTGGCCCAGTCACGGTCCCCACGGCCCGTGTTTGAATCTCAGCCCTGTCACTGCCTGGCACGGTGGCTTTGGCCAAGCACTTCATCTCCTATTATCCTCAGTTTCCTCATCCATGAAATAGGGTGGGTCACAGCGCCTGCCTGATCCCAAGGATGGGGGCTGCTGTGTGCGAGCACCCTACCCTGGGCCTGGCTCCCGGAGGTCCTCGGACTTGCTGCTGCTGCTAACCAGTGCTCACCCTCGGCTAGGAGTAGTATGTCATGCCTTAGCTCAGCGAATCTCAAGCACGTTAGTACCCTCTTTTATAGGTGGGGAAGCTGCCACTCCGAGAAGGGAAGTAAGTTGCCCAAGGCCACACAGCCAATTAGCAGAAGAACTGGGATTAAACCAGGCAGGCCTGTGCAGCTCTAAAGACCTCGCTGTAACCTTAGGTTCCTGGCCCTCCCTGCCGAGCCCCTCTGAGGCGCTCTTCCAAACCAGCGTCTGCAGTGACAGAGTCGTTAGCCCTGCCCAGAGCCGCTGGGTTAATAGGTCCTTAATAAAGCCAGCGGAGGCGTCTGCAGCTTCCCAGGGCAGGGGCCGAGGGGCCAGGTGCAGCAGATGCGTCCTAATGAAAATATCGGGTGGGGAGGGGGAGGGGCCCATGGGGTGAGCTGCCTGCTCACGTCTCCAGCTTCCTGACCTCTGCGGCTGAGTCACTGCAGGCCTCCAGGTGCCAGGGACAATCAATTCCATCACTCATCCATCCGTGCTGCCTTGCTTTCTTTTATCCATCCATCCATCCATCCTCCCCATCACTCACCCTCCCTCCCTGGCTTCCCTGCATCCATCCATCCATCCAGGAACCCACTCACCTACCCATTCCCTCCCTCCCTTCCTCCTTTCCTTCTCTCCTTCCTTCTGCCCATCTGTCCCTCCAGTGTTTACTGAGCACCCACCTTGAGCCAAGCTGTATGTGAGGTGCCCAGGTTCCTCCCTTCGAGGGATTCACATTCTCAGAAGGATGCAAAACAGCTAAGCCTAAGTACCCAGGGCACCAGGAGAGGAGAGGGCGTCTCGGGGGTCTGACGCTGGCCTCTGCAAACCTTCCTCAGCCAAGCTAGCCAGGTGACCTTTGGCAGATCATACTCCCCGGGGGTTACTCTCTTCTACCTGTTCAAAAATGGGTGTCCCCGTCCATTTGGCTGCTATGAGAAAATGCCTTAGACTGTGTTACTTATAAACAAGTTGATTGTTCACAGTTCTGCAGGTTGGGAAGTCCCGCATCAAGGAGCCTACAGATTCGGTGTCGATGAGGGCCCTTCCTCATAGATGGTGCTTTATAGCTTTGTCCTCATATGGTGGAAGGGTTGAGCCCCGGGGATAGATTGTCACCTGCACCTGGAGGCCTCCAGTGACTCAGCCACAGAGGTCAGAAAGCTGGAGGCGTGAGCAGGTGGCTCACCCATGGGCCTCTCCCCCACCACCCGACATTTTCGTTAGGACGCATGCCCAGGCCTCGCCTAACAGCACGAATCCCATTCATGAGGATGGAGCTCTCATGACCTAACCACCTCCCAGAAGCTTCACCTCTTAATACACATTGCAGATAATTGTGGGGTTTTTTTTTTCTTTTCTTTTTTTCTTTTTTTGAGTCAGTGTCTCCCTCTGTCACCCAGGCAGCAGAGCAGTGACGTGATCTTGACTCACTGCAGCCTTCACCTCCCAGGTTCAAGCAGTCCTCCCACCTCAGCCTCCAGAATAGCTGGGATTACAGGTGTGTACCACCACACCTGGCTAATTTTTGCATTTTTAGTTGAGACGGGGCTTCACCATGTTGGCCAGGCTGGTCTGGAACCCCCAACCTCAGGTGATCCACCCACCTCAGCCTCTCAAGGTTCCAGGATTACAGGCTTGAGCCACCATGCTTGGCGCAGATTATGTCCTGACATATGAATTTTGGTGGGGGTAGGGGGGTCAGGTCATGGCAGAGGTGATGCGTTGTGATGTATCGTGTTCTATATTTCTACAATTCCAAGCAGGTGAGTAAGCACCCAACTAACTACTCCCCCGAGAGCCCATTCCCACCCCGATCCCTGGGGTCTGCCTCCAACACCTGCAGGGCCCCCAGATTGAGGTCCAGGTCCGCTCCAACTGACCCAGACAAGCATCGGTGGGACCTGGCAGAGGTGGGGGCCGGGGCAGAGCACTGGACTCCGAAGCAGGAGACCGGGGCAGGGCCTGGCTCTGTCCCATGATGCGTGACCCTGGGGAAACGGCATCCCAGAGTTGTCCATCAGCTCGGATGAAATACCTTAGAGACTGGGGAAATATCAGCTGTTGGGGGCATTACCATTATAATTCTTGCATCATGTTGTTGCTACAAAAGAAGCAGGTTAGATTCACTGGCTCCGGGAGGCGTCATTCATTCGGTGGTTACCACTTGCTCATGCACTCACTCAATAAAAGTTTATTACTGTGGCTGGGCTCGGTGGCTCATGCCTATAATCCCAGCACTGTGGGAGGCTGAGGTGGGCAGATCACCTGAGATCAGGAGTTTGAGACCAGCCTGGCCAACATGGTGAAACCCTGTCTCTGTAATTTTGTAAAAATACAAAAATTAGCTGGGTGTGGTGGCAGACGCCTGTAATCCCAGCTATTCAGGAGGCTGAGGCAGGAGAATCACTTGAACCCCGGAGGTGGAGGTTGCAGTGAGCTGAGATTGTGCCACTGCACTCCAGCCTGGGCAACAAGAGCAAAACTTTGTCTCAAAAAAAAAAAAAAAAAAAAAAGCTTATCACTGTGATCTGTGCCACATGTTGGGCCCTGAGCCAAGTGCTGGGAATATACTATATAAGACTGGTTCCTGCCATCCAGGAAGAGCAGTGAATGGGTGTCACCTTGATTGCCAGCTCCCCAGTTGATAGAGGCTGTGTTGAGGATTCTGAGACTACATGTGGGCTTAGAGGGAAAGAGTGCTGTGATCAATTAGTAATGTCTGCCATGGCACAGGGAGAGGAGTCTACACTAAGCCACTTTCTGGCCCTAACACTAAAGAATCGGCAGGATCTCAGACAGAAGACCCTTGTGACTGTGTGACTGTGGCTGCCTGACACATGACCAGGGACAGCAAGTCATGAACCTACTGCCTGCCTGCCTAGTTTTACGAAGCAGAGATGTTTTCAAAGCAGAGATGGTAACGTGGGACTCACTCATTTTTAGGAGCTAGAGCTGGACAGCCCAGCCTTCCTGTTTTAACCCCGCCTGCTCCAGCTGGAGTGAGGATCAAGTGTGCGATGGCCCTATATGGAAACACCGTGCTCAGCAGATGCCTGGTGGGTGGCCGAGCAGGAGCCGGAGCAGCGGTGAGAGCACAGGAGCGCTAGGCTTCTGGCTCCTCTGCCACTGGCCCTGCTTGGGCCTCAGCCTCTCCATATGCTCAGTGGGTGCTTGAAAGATGGAAGAGTCTTGGGGCCTCTGGAATCCGCTGTCTTGTGATGCCCGCAATGCTGAGACCTGGGGTGGGGGCAGGGGCAGGATGAAAGCGGGGCCCTGGAGGGGAGATGGTGGGAACACTCCAGTGCCCCATGTGGTGGGGGGCTGGGTGGGCAGAGGGAGCCGGGAGGACATGGGGAAGGGCAAGGAGAGGCCAGCACTGCTGGGTCTTCCTGAGGGCTGCCCAGCTCCATCGGGGGTTGCTTCCCATGCACCCCCATCCCAGGGGCTAACTCCAAGCAAGGAACGACAGAGGGAAGAGCAGGTGGGCAATGTGGGGGCCACAGGGAGTGTCGGAGGGGCCGAGACCCTGATAGGTGCACCTGGGTTCTGAAGGGGCGCTGGCAGCAATGGCCTTTGTCCCCAAGGCTGGAACCCAGGAGCAGGGGGCTGGGGCAGAAGACACAGGCCAAGCTCTCAGGGAGGAGGGAGCATCAGGGCCAGCAGGGCAGCCTGGGGGAGGGGCAAGGTGACCCTCAGACCCTGAATACAGACTGGCCTCGTCTCCCAAGTGGACGCAGCATGTTCCCCAGGAGCGTGACTTGGGGGTTTAGAGCACTGAGAGTGCGCTACCCACTCCCATTAAACATCCCTCGTGGCTCCCAGTTGCCCGGAAGGGGAAGGCCAAACCCCTCAGAGGCAGCACATGCTGGTGGGTGAGAGCCTGGAGCCTGAGCCCTGGTTCCAGCCTGGCCACTCTTGGCTGTGTGACCACTGGCAACTCGCCTAACCTCTTTGGGCCTCATGGGCTCGTTGGAGGATGCGGTGAGCGAGTGACTGAGATGAGCTTAGCACAGTGCTGGCCACACTGTCACTGTTCAATGCTGGTGGCTGCTGGTTGTGACTGGCAGAGCATGGCACAGAAGGTCCTGGCCACTTGAGCCCCAGCTGTCCTCTCCTTTCCCGGCGGCTCCAGCTCCTCTCACCAATGCTGCCCCGGCAGCACCAGGCTGCTCTTGGTTCCAGCACTCCCTGGTCTTTCCTGCCTCTGGGCCGCTGCTCCTGCTGTGCCCCACCGGGAATGTCCTTCCCCGCCAGGCTGCTTCCAGCCCCTGTCGGCTATCGGGTGCCCTGGGAGCCCCCCTCGGCCCCCGGGAATGACTCAGTGCCCTGTGTGCATCCAGAGTACCGTGTGTGGCACCAGATCTGTCTCCCGTCTGATTCTGCGGCGTTTCAGGCACGCATGTTGGGGCCTGTTCATTTTCTTGTCCTGGGTGCCCACCACTGCGCCTGTCGCACGGTGGGTGCTCTGTCGAGTGGGCTGAAGGATGGGAGCAATCCATCCCCAACACGGTGGGCGTGCTCGGCTCAGGGACTGCAGATCGCTCTACGCTCCGGCTCTGTGTTCTCCTTCCTAAGCCTCAAAGAGAAACAGGACGCCTCAGCACGTCTCCCACGATTCCAGCGGGAGACACTTCGCTTCGATGAAATGCTTGCCTCCGAGTTAGTGCTCTGCATAAGGGGTGGGGACATGGAGGCCCTAGAAGGATCAGTGAGGCCCCTAATGACCCCCTCTTCTCCTCACCCCTCCCCTGCCTCTTACTCCTGACCTGAGCAGGCATGGAGCTCCTGGGGTGGGGTGAGGAAGGGAGAGCAAGGGGCAGGGGACGGGGGTATAGCAGGTGCCCAGTCCTGCAGGCGCTGCTGGGGCCGGGATGCCACTCTCGCCACCCTGAGGGTTTCTGCAGCACAGGGGCAGTTGGAGGTGGAGTAGCGTGCTCCGCAGCCAGCCCCGGCCCGGCCCTTGTCCCCACTGCCCTCCCTGGCTGCCAGACCTCTCACTTCGAGGCAGCCAGGTCTCCCTGTCCTGGCAGAGGGAAGGCCGTTGCTTTTACCTGGCTCTGCTCCTGGTCATCTGCCCTCTGACCCCACCTGCCCCAGGCTGAGGGCTCCTACAGGATGCTCAAGTTAGACAGAGTCCGAGGGAGTAGTGAATCCAGCCCTCCCATTTGGCAGATGAGAAAACCGAGGCCCAGGGAAGCAAAGAAGCTTGTCCGAGGCCACACCAGGAACCCAGTGTTCTGTCTATGGCTTGATGTCCTTCCAGGACAGGAGAAGACCTTGGCTTTGACCTTGAGGAAATAGCAAAACTTGGACCTTGAAGACAGGAGATTGCCATGACTAATTTGTGGGCAGGCAGTGTGACCTTGGATATGTTACCTAACCTCGCTGAGCCTCGTGGTGCCCGTGAGGATTCGGTGAGATGACAACTGCCCAGGGCCTGGCACGCCTCCTGGCACGTCCCTGACTCTCTGTCAACAGGAGCTTCCGATATGATGAGGGAGCAGGTAAGTCTCACCTTGAACAAATCCAAGTGATGACATTTGCTTTTGTGCAGATGTAGCAGTTTTCCAACCTTTGTGCGGGTGTGGGAGGACCATGTGTGAGGGAGAAGGGCCTGCGCGGGTTTCTCTGTGTATACTCAGGCAGGACCAGGCGTGCATCCTGCTCTGCCCCCAGAAGCTGTGACTCAAGAGAGGGGCTTGGTGGCTCTGGGCCTCATCTTGCCCATCTGCAAAATGGGAGCAGTGGGACCTCCCTCTGCAGGCTGCTGTACCCCTCTGTGAGATAACTTTGGGGTGCAGAGCCTGGTGAGCGCAGGCCTTCCAGAAGTCCATCTTCCTCACCAGCTAAGCACCTGGTTCCAGAGGAAAAGTGCTTGCCTTTGGCTGTGGTGTAGGCCAGGCAGACCTGGCCTCTAGGCCTGGGTTTCCTGGGGAGGGAGGGGGTCTAGGAGCTCCTGGGCTGAGTGAATAGTCAGCCCCACCCGCCTGCAGCCCTGTCTACAGCTGGTCACGCCTTCCTCCCCACCCTGCTGGAAGCCTGGGACCCACCGGGCCCTCCCCGCTACTGCTGGGTGCCGCGTGGGTGCCCTTTGCCGAGGAGGGGGTGGGGCAGGGGGTGTGCATTTTCCAGGCGATGTTTCCCTGGAAGCTCCGAAAATTAATTGGCCTTTAATGTGGCATAGTATTTATTTTAATTAGCAGGAAATTGACCAATTTCTTAATAAGCGGCTTTGTGGAGACTCTGTATTTGGGGTTGGCGGTATGTGTGGTGGGGGAAGCGGTGATCAGACAAAAACGACACCCACAGCCCAGGAGGGGATTTTCAGGCCACACATGAGGTGGACAGAGTGACGGGACAGAGTGACAGGACAGAGGGAAAGGGCCTGGAGAAATGTCGGGGCAGCAGGAGGAGACGGCTCCAGCCAGGGGACCCACAGGGGGCCGGGGGCGCACCACAGGCCTCCGTGGGATCTCACTTCCCTGACCTCTGCCTTTGACCTTGGCCCGCTGGGGTCAAATCCCTGATCCTTGTGTCATGACTGTGCCTCCTGCCTCTAGCCACACCCCTTTCCCACTGGAGGAATTAACAGAGCAAATTAGCACCTGCGCAGGATTTACAAAGGCCCCGTTGCTTTCCTTTTTTTTTTTTTTAAGATGGAGTCTCGCCCTGTTGTGCAATCTCAGCTCACTGCAACCTCCACCTACTGGGTTGAAGTGAGTCTCCAGCCTCAGCCTCCCGAGTAGCTGGAAGTACAGGCGCTTGCTACCACACCCGACTAATTTTTTGTATTTTTACTAGAGATGGGGTTTCACCATGTTGGCCAGACTGGTCTTGAACTCCTGACCTAGTGATCTGCCTGCCTCAGCCTCCCAAAGTGCTGGGATTATAGGTGTGAGCCACTGCACCCGGTCCCCCTACCCCTACCTTTTTTTTTTTGACAGAGTCTTGCTTTGTGGCCCAGGCTGGGGTGCAGTGGCATGATCTTGGCTCACTGAAACCTCCGCCTCCTGGGTTCAAGTGATTCTCCTGCCTCAGCCTCCTGAGTAGCAGGGACTACAAGCATGAGCCACCATGCCTGGCTAATTTTTGTATTTTTAGTAGAGATGGGGTTTTACCATATTGGTCAGGCTGGTCTCGAACTCCTGACCTCAGGTGATCCACCCGCCTCAGCCTCCCAAAGTGCTGGGATTAGAGGCGTGAGCCACTGCCCCCAGCCCCTATTGTTTTTCTTAGATCTGATAGAATCACCAAAGTCCCCTAAGCACGTGTGCTGGGATGAGTGATGCCATTTTACCAGTGGGGAAACTGAGGCCCAGAGACATGCTGTGTTTTACTGGAGCCTCACAGATAACCCTACTCATCCTTCAGGTCGGCCTTAAACGTAGTGCTCTCAGGGGAGGCTGCCGTGACTCCCTCGCAGAGCTCAGGGCCCTGTCCCACTCTCGGCCATCTCCTGCACTTCTCCTTCAGGGTCGGATGGCAGTGGCAGTGAACCAACTCGATGTTTCACTGTCTTCACTGTCTCCCTCCTTGGACTAGTACTCCCTCCTCCAAGGGCTGGTACTATATCTGTGTACTCACAATTGAACCCCAGAAACCAGGCAGGCCTGGCCTGTGGTGGGTAGGGGCCCGTTGTTTGTTTGTTGAATGAGTGAGTGAGTGAATGAATGAATGATGGAGTCAGAATGAAAACATACAGCCTGCCAGGTGCAGTGGCTCACACCTGTAATCCCAGCACTTTGGGAGGCTGAGGTGGGCAGATCACTTGAGCCCACGAGTTCGAAACCAGCCTGAGCAACATGGTGAGACCCCCCCCATCTCTCCAAAAAGCACCAAAAAATTAGCTAGGTGTGCTGGTGCAAGCCTGTAGTCCCAGCTACTCAGGAGACTGAGGTGGGAGGATCGCTTGAGCCCAGGAAGCAGAGGTTGTAGTGAGCCAAAATTGCCGCACTGCACTCCAGCCTGGGCAACAGAGTGAGACCCAGGCTCAAAACAAAACAAAACAAAAACACACAGCCTTGTGACACTAGTGAAGCTCTCCCACCACCCCTCCACCTCGGGGTGTCTTTATGACTTTACAGATCTTAATTGGGGTGGGCCCTGATGGGGAAATCACCTCCCCCTCCAGCAGTCTATACTCATGCTCAGGGGACCTTCCTCACCCCTCTCCTGGGTTACAGGACCCAGGAGCCTGTGTGCACACGTGGCTCACTGAAGCGAAGGGGAGAAGGGCACTTAATCCTGTCCCACCCTGGATCCTGAAGGGACCGAACCCAGGGCCCTCCCTGCGGCTCCAGGCTCCAGTAACTAGGGAGAGCAGGCTGCCTGTGGTCCGCATGCAGGGGCCTCATGGAGCCACTCCTGGTGCTGGCTGGGGGAAGAAAAGCATGGCTGTCCACCCCACTGGCCAAAGGCCTGCCAAACCTCCTGGTCCAGAGAGCTCCTTGGCCCTCCGCCTGGACTCAGCCCACCACGTTCCTACTGCATTTATTTATTTGAAACTGTTTCTGCAATGCTTTCTCTATGCCAGGCACAATTCTAAGTGCTTTAATATATTTATCCTCTTTATGAAGTAAGTACTATTGTGTCACCATTTTACAGATGAGGAAACTGAGGCACAGAGAGGGCAAGGCTTTCCCCCACTTTCCCCCAGGCTCTTCCCGCCGATTTTTGGGGATTTAATCCTCGACCTTCTTAGGTATGCTCTGCCTCCCACTCAGCAGGCTGCGTCCAGCCCCTGGGCCTCTGCTCACATGGGTTCCCTCAGCCCAGACACCGGCCAGGCACAGCATCCGGCATGCAGCTGTTCATTAATGAACGAACTACTCTTCGCTCTTCAGAGCCAGGTGTGGCCTGTGCCTGTCATCCAGGCTCCTCAGAAGGCTGAGCCAGGAGGATTCCTTGAGGCCTGGAGTTGTGGGCAGCTTAGGCAGCATAGACAGACCCTATCTCTAAATAAACTAAACTAAAGATTCTCTGTTTGCTCTCCCCAACCTGTCCTCTCGCCCTTCAAAGCCCAGCTCATCCCAGAAGCCTTCGCCCCCTTTCCAGTGCAAAGTCCCCAGTTACAGGTGTCCCCAGAGCACCTTCTGTCTGTGTCACTCAGCCTGGTGCCTGGTCTTGTCCACACTCGCCCCTGGCCCCTGGCAGCCCAGGCAGACAGGAGCCCAGGCCAGAGGAAGGCGGAAGCTGTGCTGGGCTTCGAGCCAGGATTCTGGGCCCAGTGGCTTTGTTAGACAGATATTTATTGAGCACCTGTGTGGCAGGCAGTGTGAAGGAGGTGGCCCCAGGAAGCCTCTGCGGGGTGCAAGAACTCGAGTGACCTGGCCACCCTGCCTCAGCAGCTGTCCAGGGTGGATGGGTCCAGCTGGTGAGTTGGGAGCGTGCAGGACGGAGTGGCCTCTGTGCTGAGGCTGGAGGTGGGACCAGGAGCTGGCGGCTGAAGGGTGGCATGATGAGCCTGGGCATGTCCCAGACATCGGGACGGATGGGGAGACGAGTGTGGTCGTCAGGAAAGGGCCAGCCATCGGGTGTGGTCCTCGTGGGGAGTCTGAGAGAACAGCATCGAAGGACAAGCCTGAAGGGTAGGACCCACGTCCTCACTCACTCCACAGGTGCAGAGAGTTCCTGCAAGGTGACAGACACTGACGAGGTGAGCAAAAGAGATCCACCAGGGCCAGGCTTGGTGGCTCACGCCTGTAATCCCAGCATTTTGGGAGGCCAAGGTGGGAGGATCGCTTGAGCCCAGCAGTTCAACACCAGTCTGGCAACATGGTGAGACCTCATCTTTTAAAAAAAAAAAAAAAATTGAGACAGAGTCTTGCTCTATCTCCAAGGCTGGAGTGCGATGGCATGATCTTGGTTCACTGCAACCTCCACCTCCGGGGTTCATGCAATTCTCCTGCCTCAGCCTCCGGAGCAGATGGAATTATGAGTGTGCACCACCACACCTGACTAATGTTTTTGCGTTTTTAGTAGAGATGAAATACTGGTCAGGCTGGTCTCAAACTCCCGGCCTCAGGTGATCCACCCACTTTGGCCTCCCCTCAAAAAATTAAAAAAAATTAGCCAGGCATGGTGTCACACACCTGTAATCCCAGCTGCTAAGGAGGCTGAGGTGGGAGGATCACTTGAGACCAGGAGGTAGAGATTGCAGTGGACCATGACCACCCTACTGCATTCCAGCCTGGGCAACAGAATGAGACCCTATCTCAAAAAAAAAAAAGAGAAAGATCTGTCCTCCCAAATGACATTTGGTGGGAGATGGAGGGGAGCTAACATCAACTAAGTAACCAAATAAATAAACAAGATCATTGCAGAGTGTGAAGAATGGATGAAGCCCGTGAACCCAGTGCAGGAGAGGAGACAAAGCTGGAAGCTGCAGTCAGGCACCGGGACTTCCTCCTGAGGTGGCCGTAGCCATGGAGGGCTTTGGAGCAGGGGCGTGGCGAGATTGGAGGGGTTTAGATGATACGGGTACCGCTGTGTGGGGAACCGGAGTAGGAGGAAAGCCTGGGGGCTGAGGGAGCGTCCAGACAAGACGTGGTGGCTGGGGTCGGGGGTGAGGGGTGGCCACCGGGTCCAGAGGAGAGTGGGTTTGAAAGCTGTCTTAGAGGTCAATGGACAGGAGTGGGTGATGGTGATGAAGGCTGTGGAAAGTGAAGAGGAGGAACAGATGAAGCTGAAGTCCGGCTTTCTGTCACTTTAGGGTGACAGTGCTGCCCATCTGCCTGTGTGGGGAGGGCGATGAGCTGAGCTATGAGCCTGCCCTGGGTCGGGCGCCTGGGATGGGCTTGGCGGGAAGGCCCTGCAGCCTCTGGTGGCCACGGCATCTGAGAGCCCTCGGAAAGGTCCAGTCTGCCTTCGGGGCAGAACGGAGACACGACCTCCAGCCACGGGCACCAGCCGCCTGAGGGCCTCGCCTGATTCCGCATGTCACAAAGAAGGGCTGGGGCCCTCTTTCCCTCAGCCTTCTTGACTCATCCCAGAGCATCTGCAGCGCCAAACCTTCTAGGATCTTAAGGACTTTTCCTGCAGCTTTGAGAAGTCCCTCAAAGTGGCCGCTCCTGCCTCACACGTGGCTCCGGTTGTGGTCCGAGGATCAAAGGCTCCGGTGGCCAAGGGGAGAGCCTGTTTCTCCGGGGAGGAGGGGAGCCCCGTTGGCTCAGGCTGTGTCCTCTGCTTTGGAAATCACCGCTGCTGTCGCCTCCTGCATGTTCGCCTCTCGGCAACGCCCCCACTCCTGGTCCAGTTGGAAGGGATGCTTGGGTTGAGACTGGGGGGTCTTGAGCTGTGACCCCACGGGCATAGCTTTTGGTGGGGAAGTCCCTGGGGCTCCCTTCTTCTCTTTAAGGACCCTGCCCCTCCAGGAGGGGGCTCTGAGTCTATTTCGTTCCTACCACTGGGGGCTCCACAGAGGCACAGTTGGGCTCTGTCACTGGGCCTTGCAGGCTGATGGAGAAAGTGTGTGTGTGGTGTGTGTGTGCTATGTGGTGTGGTTGTGTGTGTGTGGTGTGATTGTGTCTGTATGGTGGGTGTGTGGTGTGTGTGCAGTGTGTGG
>PVKP010032866.1:0-25522 GCA_004027715.1 Plecturocebus donacophilus | reverse complement strand
TTTTTTGGTTTAAAGTCTATTTTATCAGAGACTAGGATTGCAACTCCTGCTTTTTTTTTTTTTTTCTCTCCATTTGCTTGGTAAATCTTCCTCCATCCCTTTATTTTGAGCCTATATGTATCCTTGCATGTGAGATGGGTTTCCTGAATCCAGCATACCAATGGGTTTCGAATTTTTATCCAATTTTCCAGTCTATGTCTTTTGATTGGGGCATTTAACCCATTTAAATTTAAGGTTAATATTGTTATATGTGAGTTTAATCCTGCCATTTTGATGCTAGCTCGTTTTGCCCATTAGTTGATGCAGTTTCTTCATTGTGTCAATGCTGTTTACCATTTGGTATGTTTTTGGAGTGGCTGGTACTGGTTGTTCCTTTCTGTGTTTAATGCTTCTTTCATGAGCTCTTGTAAAGCAGGCCTGGTGGTGATGAAATCTCTGAGCAATTGCTTGTTCATAAAGGATTTTATTTCTCCTTCACTTATGAAGCTTATTTTGGCTGGATATGAAATTCTACGTTGAAAGTTCTTTTCTTTAAGGATGTTGAATGTTGGCCCCCACTCTCTTCTGGCTTGTAGGGTTTCTGCTGAGAGATCTGCTGTGAGTCTCCTGGGCTTGGCTTTCCTTTGTGGGTAACCCAACCTTTCTGGCTGCCCTTAGCATTTTTGCCTTCATTTCAACCCTAGTGAATCTGATGATTATGTGTCTTGGGGTTGCTCTTCTTGAGGAATATCTTTGTGGTGTTCTCTGTATTTCCTGGACTTGAATGTTGGCCTGCCTTGCTAGGTTGGAGAAGTTCTCCTGAATAATATCCTGAAGAGTGTTTTCCAGCTTGGATTCATTCTCTCTGTCACATTCAGATACACCTATCAAAAGTAGATTAGGTGTTTTCACATAATCCCATATTTCTTGTAGGCTTTGTTCATTTCTTTTTACTCTTTTTTCTCTATTCTTGCCTTCTCGTTTTATTTCATTGAGTTGATCTTCAATCTCTGATATCCTTTCTTCAGCTTGGTCAATTTGGCTGAAACTTGTGTATGATTCGCAAAGTTCTCATGTTGTGTTTTTGAGCTCCATCAATTCATTTATATTCCTCTCTAAGCTGTTTATTCTCATTAGCATTTAATCAAACCTTTTTTTTAGTGTTCTTAGTTTCTTTGCATTATGTTAGAACATGTTCTTTTAGCTCAGAGAAGTTTGTTATTACCCATCTTCTGAAGCCTGTTTCTGTTAGTTCATCAGATTCATTCTCCATCCAGCCTTGTTCCCTTGCTGGTGAGGAGTTGTGATCCCTTGGAGGAGGAGAGGCATTCTGGTTTTGGGTATTTTCATCCTTTTGAGCTGGTTTCTTCTCATCTTTGTGGATTTATCTACCTGTGGTCTTTGTAGTTAGTGGCTTTCAGATGGAGTCTCTGGACGTCCTTTTGTTGATGATGAAGTTATTTCTTTCTGTTTATTAGTTTTCCTTCTAACAGTCAGGGCCCTCTGCAGTAGGACTGCTGGAGGTTCACTCCAGACCCTGCTTGCCTGGGGATCACCTGAAGTGGCTGCAGAACAGTAAGGGTTGCTGCCAGTTTCTTCTGTTGTCTTTGTCCCAGAAGGATACCCGCCCAATATCAGCCTGAGCTCTCCTTTATGAGGTATCTCTGGATATACAGGGGGCGGGGAGCTGCTTGAGGAGACTTATAGGAGCTCAGGTGCTGAGCTGTGAGCTCTGTTGTTCCATTCAGAGCTGCTGGGCAGGTACGCTTAAGTCTGCTGCAGTGGAACTCATAACCACCTTTTTTCCCAGGTGCTCTGTCCTGGGAGGGTGGGGCATTATTTATAAGTTCCTGTCATTCTGCTGACTTTTTTCAGAGTTGCCCTGCCCAGCAAGGAGGTAGCCTAGTCACAGTCTGCCAGCAGAGGTGTTGCTGAGCTGCCGTGGGCTCTGCCCAGTTGCCATGTGAACTTCCTTGCAGTTTTGTTTATAGGGGTATAGATAGAACTGCCTCGATAGTGGTGGACTGCCTTGGTAATGGCAGACACCTTCCTGCCACAGAGCTGCACTGTCCTGGATCCAGCTGTTCTTGCTGTGAAACTCTCAATCCAGAGCGTTTCAGATCGCTGGTCTTTGTGGGGGTGGGGCAGGCTGAGCCAGATCACCTGGCTCCCTGTTACAGCCCCCTTTTTTTTTCCAGTTGAATGGGTGACTCTGTCTCCCAGGCATTCCAGTCGCCAGTTGAAATGGTGCCCAGATTTGTGTGAGTTTTTGTGTGGACACCCACTGTGCCGGCTGAAATAGCCATGCTGGAAACTCGTGGTGCTTTTTTTTTTTGCCTGGGAATCTCCTGGTCTGTGGGCAGTAGAAATTCGTTTGGAAATGCAGTGAACACTCACCCTCTGTGTTTTGGCTGAGAACTGCAATCCAGAGCTGTTCCTATTCAGCCATCTTGGATTGTCCTCCCCAGCAGTATTATTCTTAATAAATAAAAACTTAGAACAATCCAAATGTTAATCAATGGCAGATTGGATAAATACTCATACTCATATAATGTATATCCTCTGACTATTAAAAATCTTTTGAATTTCAGGGTTCCCTACTCCTACTTCAAAGTTGTCTGTGTATTTCTTTGTGTATGAATGGAGTGCCTTTGGGGGAGCTAAAGCTTTCAGAGTGTTCTCAGAGGCATTCATGGCCCCAGTTGGGCTAACTTCTTTCCCATGGGTTGATCCAGTTAATAGTAATCAATGTTTTCCAAAGAAGACTGATGAGTTTTTTAAAGATGTTCCAGGGTCAAATATGTTTAGGAAACACTGGTAAACCTAACTCCTCTGTCTGTTATTAGTATACTTAAGATTTTATAGGGAAACCGCTGTGAAAACTCTGGTACATACAGGTTGAGTACTCCTTATCCAAAATGCTTGGGACCAAAAATGCTTCAGATTTGGATTTTTTCAGATTTTGGATATTGCATTATACTTACCAGTTAAGCATTTCAAATGTGAAAATCCAAAAGTCTCCAATGAGTGTTTCCTTTGAGCATCATATTAGCACTCAAAAAGTTTCAGATTTTGGAGCATTTTGATTTTTGGATTTTTGGATTTGAAAAGGTCAGCCTGTATTATTTTGGTTATCTTAGTGTCCACAGACTAATTTAACAAAGAAATTGAAATTTCCTTTCTTCAGATATTTTTTTAAAAACATATTCAGTATCCTAAAAAACTGGGATTTTTGTAAAATATTTTGAAAAGCATTGATATATAATAAATCTGGATGTGGGGCTATGAAACACTGTGAAATATACATAAAAGAATTACATGATTATTCAATTCATTAATGAAACTGTTGAGAACAAAAAATTCAAGTATTGGTTGAAATCACCAGTTCTTGTTTATGCACAATTGACTCAATACTCTTTTACATTTTTAAGGCATCCATTCTTGCCCTAATATTTCTATAAGTTCCCCAAGGTTTATGTTCTCATGCACATTTCTGGGTCTGGCTTCTTCTTCTACTGAACTCTTGATCTTATTCATGTTTCACCTCCTGAGACTGTTCTTCTGTTCTATTCAAAACTAGATGTGGCCCCTTGTTTTATTTCTCCTATTAAAGTGTATTGTAGAACATACTGATGGTTGGATTGACTGAGAGGTTTTAGGCACAGAAATGCAAAAAGTCTGAAAACCATTTATTAGAGAACCTTGATCTCAAAAGTAATCCAACCTGTTTGTCACTAAGAATCTTCTCACTGGCCCCCTTCTGCCAGAGGACCCTATTTTCTACCATGTAATTCTAGCCATTGTCTCCCTTCCTACCCCCTTTTATTCAGAACCACTTTCTGTTCCGCAATTTCTGTTTTTATACTATGAAGAGTAGTTTAGTCATCACTTGTCTCTTTCCATGTATTACTTAGGATCTCACTTTCTACTCTAAAGGGTTTACTAAACCTTATTATAAATCAATTCCTGTTTACTGTTTTTATTTTTCTTCTTCATTAGTCAACAAGTATTTTCTGAGCATCTCCCAAGTGCCAGGTATATTGGTATCGATTTGACATTTTATCTGAGTCATATCTCCGTGCCATTCCAGCTGGCTCTCTTCTCTGTTTTCTACCTCTGTAGGGCATATTTTACATGCACATGCAAAGGTATGCATTGAAAAAATGTTTTCCATGGAATACAACATTGTATTTTGGGATATAATTGGAAAATATGTTACAAGGTAGACAGAATTATACAGTCATGACATTTCTTGTGTAGATATTAAATCTTTAAGGTGTAATAGCTCAAGTATGTTTGACCCTAGCCACTTCATTTCTGGTATTGTTTGGCTCATGAACATGCTAATTTTTTTCTAGGCCATAAGACTGATAAAGGTGTTCTGTATTTATTACTTTATCCAATCTTCACTATCATGCATGCATATAGAAAGATAAGTGGTTAAAAAAAAAAAAAAACCTTCTTTCCATTTTTCATCTTTCCCATCCCTAAAATACGTAATCACAGTTATCTTTCACTCTAAAATTCTGTGACTACTTTCATTTCATGAATTAGAAATTGTATGCTTGAGAATGTGCATAATATTCATTCATTCATTTGGTCTTTAACTTATCAAACACATGCCGAGTAGTATACTTAGTCCAAACAGGAGCTATGCTAGGTAATAAATCATAAAATTAGAGATGGTTAGAATTTGAGTACAGAGTTTGTGGCCTCTTTTCTTTCACAGTGGTGTCTTTACTAGATTTTGATTGTATTTTGTCACTAAAACAAAAGACAAACCTCAAATCTACCAATGTATCCAGAAATTTGATTAATAACAACAGTTTTAACTCTGAAAAAAATTTCATTTAAGAGTTCGATGCCTCTGTAACTAGAATATTTCTTTTCACCTGATTATCTGTTATTTTCTTTGTTTATTTCAAAAATCCCTGAAAGATGTAACAGAAGTAAAGACCATTGAGCTAGGTTGAGCTTTACTTCATGGGAAGGAAGCATCTATGAGTCGAATTCTTTTCCAGGATAATGAAATTTCATGTAAGGCATTTGGTGTTCTGGGATTCAAAAAGGTTATCAGCCAAGCATTTATAATAAAAGTCCTCCCTGCTTTTCCCTAACATGCACTGGGAAGATGGGAGTGCTATCAGTTTGACATTTCTGTCAGAACTGGTATTTGAACCACCGGATGATTCTGACAAATGCCACTGCTGTCATTGGCTCAGTTTTAATTACACCTGACTGAAGCTTTCAATGGCAGCAAGCAGAAAACTTAATTAGTTGGAGTCCAGGGCATGTGCTGGCTGGAGGATTCCCAAATAGTGTATGGGCTTTCAGCAGAGAAGAAACCATGTTTAAATCTACCAGCTTCGCCTGGGAGTCTGATTGGACAATTTTCAAAGCCTCCAAAGATTATTAATTTAAATTGCTTTTGAGAGCACATTATATTTATATATTCTTTTCTCAAGTAACTCGCTCGTATGTGACAGTAGGTGAAATAAATAAATAAAAAGAAAACAAATACGTATCTCTATTTCCACAAGGATTGGCAGAAGGTATATACATACAAATGCATTTATAAATTCAGGAAAACAACAAAGCAGAATGGTCGTAATGTTTCTATCACATCTTACATACTCAATGTTTGCTTTCAAGGTGTGGATGTGATATATACTTTTTACTTTACATTTTTGTAGAAACATGCATTAGCAGGCTAAGATATCAAAATGCTAACATGCTACAATTAAAAATTAACATAACTTTCACCTACTGGTTGGAGAAGTTCCCTTGCATTCAAAGAAGTAATTTCTTAAGAGTCACTCTTCTTTCTTACAGTATTACCAAGATCCCATTTGCAGTTGCTACAACTCACTGTGTAACTCAGGCCCAATTTACTTTACTTTGCAAATTCCATGTGCTTCACTCACACAGGCTAAACAGTGAAGGAAGGGTTGTGCTGAATATTGGATTTTGTCAAACATAAAGGATGATATTCTGCTTCATTTTATAAATAAAATATGACAATGCTTGACAAGACTGACTGAACTGTTGTCCTGATGACTCAGCCAAGACTCAGGACTCTCCACTCTTGTCAGCTGTCTGGTTTGATTCTGCTGCCATTATCATTGCTGCCTGTAAATCCAGTGACACCTCTGGAACAGAACATTATTGGATACTGATTGACTACTTGGGTAAAATAACAGCCCAAGGGGGCTTCTGCTTCTAAAGGAAAGCATGGCAGTGTCAGGCTTTACAATTTTCTCAGGAGGGTTGTTATGGGGATAGCTGTAAATTTGTCACTTTCAGGAATACTAAAATGTTTACACTTGGCCCAAGTTAACCTTATTTTATCCTGGAGTATTGGCCTTAGAACAATATCTCGGTATAACCTTGCTGGGTTTTCTTAGCAGTTTTGGAGAAGAATAAATCTTGGATTGAGTTGTTAGGCCCAGAAATATTAGTTGCCAAGGATAAAATTGCTACCATGTTTCAATATTTAGTAAAATTGTTGTTCATTTTAAGTGTTGCAGTAGTCTTTTTGAAGGCTGATGTGATTAAGAAGTATTTAGCTTTCATTGCTGAATGTCCTCAAGGAATAGGAGGCTAGATCTCCACTTCTCATCAACCAAAGTACAGAATAAAGTTGATGATGCTCTGTTTCTATCCCTTTGGAAATGGAATGGAATTAAAATTGGTACTTAAAATTAAATGAGGTGAGGTTCCACGTATCAAGTAAATATAAAGTATTTAAAAGAAAATGCTACAGATGACAGAAAAGTACAAAAATTGTTCCTGACATGAATATTTCACCAGCTCTCAGATGGTATAAGTCACCTACTAATGTGCATTACTTGCCACTTAATAGTGGCTGTGTCTGAAGAAATATGGAAATTGGAATATTTTAATAACTTCCTATATGAAAGATGATGAGACTGCCTAAATGATTAAGAGGAAGATATGTTATAATGAACTAAAGCCACTCAAGTGTAAGGTAATTTTAATTCAAATCTCCATCTGCTTATGTATAATTAAGACTCATTTAACAAGTTAATGCCTAACAGAGAGAACTGATAAGTTTGATATTAAAGATCTTAAGAGAAGTAAATTAAACTGCCAGGGTTGAACTGGTCGTTAGTTTTAATTTCTTACACCTGAACCTTGATATAAATTTCAGGGTACACTCCTTTATCTTCACCATTCGTTTAAGCATGAAACCAAAGCAGAAAAGGGAGGAAAACTGAGTATCCGTTTTACATTTTAATTTTGGAGATCCCGTCCTGTCTAAGGTGTGACAGCATCTTGACTGATATGAATATTTATACCTTTCATATTTCTTGCTGTATAGCATCTATATGCCATTAAGATGGTGATTTCAAAGGCACAAAAATATTTATGCACAGTTGAGATTGGCAGCAGGGTTAAGTAACCTCAGAAAATAAGCAGAAAGCCTTTAAAGTGCCAAAAAGGACTGTTTTGATCTCTAGTGAATTTCATGAGCTTGTTGACTGCTCAAATTCCAACTTCACTTTTTTCCAGTTTCTGCCAAAGAAGGTCCAGCCATCATAAATATGGTGTCAACCTTTTTGTCTTTTAGCATAAAAATTTAATTCCCAGCATATGACTCCTCATTTAGGAAGATAAATGGGTCTTTCTTTACATGCCTTTTAACATTTTCAGGACTAAATTCAAACAGGAAATTTGAGAATTCATGCAGTCTTCCCAGCAAGAGTCTCACTGGGAAGAGTTTTCAGTCATGACTGGGTAAGGCCAATACTGTGGGACCACAGAGTTGAAACCAGTGTTCTTGCTCCTTGTCAGCCATCACATGTGGCTCGTGTCAGGTCATCTAGAAGTGACAATTTCTTAAGACATCATTTTCAAAGATCACAGATTAAATGATTAAAACTTTTTGTGTCTTCTTAAGAAATTCCTAGCTCTAATCACCTTCTAATATGCATTGTCTGATCATTTCTTATTAAAAGCTAGAAGGTGTCCTATTGCTTGGCTGCTTTATTTTACTAAATCCTAAAGGTGAAGTAATTTGTGAAAGTTTACAGAGTTAGTAAATAACCGGGTCTAGTTTTTTTATTACCAGTTCAGCTTTCTTTCCTTATCACACTGCCTCTTAGATTTACCATATATAGTATACACATACACATATACTATTTATACAAGTGTATATATATATATCTATATACACATATATAGCTATATATATAAACATACATATATACTTATATATCTATGTTTTCATATATATGGTGTATGCATACTCTACTGAAATATCCAAATATTAACAGTTTCTCATTTTGTTTTCCTAGTCTACTTTGAAATGTACCTTGGAAAGAAAGTAAATATTTGCTAGAACTTTCAAACTATGTAGGAAAGCAAAACCCACATACAGAGAAATTCTCGTTACTCTGGGAACTGTATACCGTTTTTCTTTTTCCTACAAAGTGTATAGAAAGCAGGGTCTCCAGCAAGTTCCATCCACAAAGTTATTGCAAAATTTGGCAGCCACTTAGCATGTTCATCTTCAACAGTTTCATTCACTTCCAAATTGCTCCCTCAATAATAGGGCTCCCTTGATGTTGATACTGCAATTAAGGATACTCCTCAGGGACAGCAATGTTTTAGGCTTTAAAAAGGCAAATATTGCCAGGTGGGGTGGCTCACGCCTATAATCCCAGCACTTTGGGAGGCTGAGGCTGGTGGATCACCTGAGGTCAGGAGTTTGAGACCAGCCTGGCCAACATGGTGAAACCCCATCTCTACTAAAAATATAAAATTAGCCAGGTGTGGTGACACATGCCTGTAGTCCCAGCTATTTGGGAGGTTGAGGCAGGAGAGTCACTTCAACCCGGGAGGCAGAGGTTGCAGTGAGCTAAGATTGCACCATTGCACTGCAGCCTGGGCGATAGAGCAAGACTGTCTCAACACACACAGATACACACACACACACACACACACACACACACACACAGAGGCAAATATTTATTATTTTCATAGAAATAGCCATTCTCATGTGATGCTGTTGGGAATGTAATTGTTAGTAACTTTCTGGAGGGTATTTTAGCAATACAATTCAAAAGTCTTATAAATGATCATATTCTTTGATCCAACTGGCTTACTCCTGGTTACTTATCCAAAGGGGGTACTCAGATTAATATACATAGGTATATAACAAGTGTCTTTATTTCATCATTATTTATTATACCAACAGCAAACAAGAGAAAAGGAAAAAAAGTTGTCAAATAAGGCATGGATCCATGTAATGGATATTCTAAACACTGAAAATGTTGCTGCATATACACATTTATTTATTGTTATAGAAAGATATTTAAAATGTATTGTTAAATCAAACTATTGGGATTCATTTGTGTCATACAATTCGATTTTGTAGTAAAAATCATAAAAGTACATAGAAAAAGTTTTAATAGGATATTGTTTTAGCTGGATTCTTCTGGTTGTAGTGAATGGAGACTTCCCCAAGTTACTATAAGGATGGTGGCCCATCCTGCCCATGCACATGAAGATAAGGGATTTAACACTCATCTAGTCCACATGTGAAATCAGAAGAAATTTCATTATGAGTCATAATCAAAAAAGCATGAACTTGCAACGATCAAGTATTATGGTGAGAGAAAGTAGAGAGTCACTAATGAGCTATTGACTAGCTTTACTGTTTTGAGAATACATGAATCCTAACTCTAGTTCTTCATTATTGTGAAGATACTTTTGTTTTCTCTGAGTGTCTTTGGCTTAAGCCTCAGCTAATAACTAACAAATGACCTCCCCAAAGCTTCAGTTCAAATTCCTATCAGAATGAAGATGCAAAGATATACAGAGTGATATAATGGTTTTTTGGGGACTTGCATAGTAGGGGAATGGGAGGAGGTGGGGGATAAAAGACCGTTTGGGGTACATTGTATACTGCTTGAGTGACAAGTATGCTGAAATCTCAAAATTCACTATTATAGAATTCATCCAGTAACCAAAAACCACTTGTACCCCAAAAACAACAAAAAAAATTGCTAGCAGATTTTTTATGTTTTAACATTTTAAATGTAAAATTGACAAAATTGTATATATTTATTATATATAATAGGTTATTTTGAAGCATATATACACTGTGGAATTGCTATTGGTAAATCAAACTGATTAACATATGCATTACTGCACATACTTATCTTTTGTGTGTGGTATGAACACTTAAAATCTACTTTTAGCACATATAGGTAAGAACACATTGTCCTTACCTATAGTTACCATGTTGTGCGATATCTAGTAAATTCAATTGCTTCTGCATATCATTATTTGTTTGGGTAATGCTTTTATTCTAAGCCATTTGTTAAGAAGGTGGCTGGCCTGAAGTTCCGATAACTTTAAGTTAGATGCCCACCCTTTGGTCCAATCTACTATGGTCCATAATAGCATATGGTGACCTATGAAAAAAACTTCTGTGCTTAGAAGAGAAATAAGCCTGCTTTAGGTATTCTGAAGCTTAGCTTGTTCAGCATAGTCAGATTGCCAGTGTTTATTTCTGATGCTCATAGATGGATCTCTAAAAACACGACTTTTTTCCTAAAATATTTTCCCTTATAAACTTTACTGTGCTATCAAAAATGGTTATTACACCCATATATTCATTGTAATCATCATTACTTCCTTACTGGACACATGTAGCAAGTCAGAAACTATTTGATTCCCTGAAATATTTATTTAACAGATATTTAACCCCAAGCAACCACTGATGATACACCCTATGCCCACATTACTAAGGTCTCATTTTCCATCTTCAAGGAGGTCATGATGTGTTCACACACCAACAGAGAGTAATTTCATTTTAGAATCTTATTTGGGAGTCTGTTTACTGGGATCATTTCTAGTACCAAGAAAAGTATTGGTTAGAGTCTTTGCGGAAGAACAAAAACTGCTTTAAATAAAATAGAAAGTGTAATGTAGGAAATCCAACAAGAATAATGAAGAATCTGAGAATGAGATAATGCAGGAATTAGAAATAGTGGGGAGTCATCCCCATCTTTAGGCAGTGCTATAGGCATTCAGGGGCCAGGGTCACCTGGTGGAATCTGGGAGCATGGTCTACCTGTCTGGTGGGAGCTGTAGCCTGAAGGAGAGCAGCTTTTGCAGGAATGCTGCCCAGATGAGGAGGGAAGGAGCAGGAGGCAGACTGACAGTGGATCTAGTGAAGGTCAAGTTCAGTGCCCCTCATTCACTAAAGCCCTGGGAGGGGCTGTTCAATGTGTTCACGTGCTCATTTGATTTTATAAAATATGTTCAATTAAGATATTGCAACTGTAATCAGTTAAGATTGCTGCCTGTTTCTACTCGACTTCCTTTTACATTTTTCCCCATGTCAGCTGTTGATGGGGTGGCTGTGAACATGTTAAGGCACAAATTAAACAGAAGATGAGTTGAGAATAGATTTATTTTTGGTTTACTGGGAAATATTTATGTGTTTTTAAATTACTTATGTATAGAATTAGGTTATTTCTAGCTAGCCTGGCATATAAATGGTTTTTAGGAATCACCCTCTTCTCTACCTCATCTGGAGACATTATACAGAAGGGAAGAGTCAGAGCTGGCAGTGATAGTTGTAAGCGATGGAGTAGAATGAGGTTTAAAATGTATAGAGTTAGAAACTAGTCTGGGGTAGGTTTTTTTTTCAGTTTTTCAGCTCATGTAAAGAAGAAACTTGAAAGAGGCTCTCCCAAAATTTACACAATCCTACAAATTTACATGACATTATGAATAATGAGTTGAGAAGGTGAAATATTTTAAACTGTCAGTAATCAAATACATTTTTATGAACAATGATAAAGGAAAGACTGAATTATACTTTCACATTCTCTTTATACAAGTGATCACAAAATAATTGTCATATAAAGAGGTGATCAAAGAATAGGCAGTCAAAAACTCAGGAGAAATAGATATTAAAAATGTATGTTTGGTAGATAATTAATAAAAAAATTAAAAGTTTTCTCAGTTGATATTTGTAAGATATTCAAAATGTACAGATAGGTATTTGCATCTTCTTTTCATATGCTAAATATTTACTTTTTTGCCTAATTTTGAACTCATAATTTTAAATTAATTCTTCTGTTATGACTCCCAAGCGTTTAAGCCACAGATCTCATGAAGCCTAGCTACAAGTATGAATATCATGGCTTTCACTTCATCCTGTTTCCTATTCTCTTTTCATTGACTTCTATTGACTGATTTCAGCTGTTATGAGACATTGGGACACAAATCAGAGGATAAGCCTAGCAGAGGAAGAAAGATGCAACAGAGGGCAAATAAGCCAGAAATGGCCCAGGAAGGAGGTGGGAGAAGCAGGTCCTTCCACTTTTGGCCGGTGGGAGTTGAAATCATGCCACCTCTGTGGAAGGTCATATTAATGATAATAACCATCAAAATCACAAATGTGCATATGCTTCGACCCTGCAGTTCTACCTCTGGAAACTTATCTGAGATATACTCATAGGTGAAAGGACATACCTATAAGGTTATTCACTGAAGCCTTGAGTCTGGAGGGCATTATCTTACGTGAAACAACTCAGACACAGAAAGACAAATAGCACATGTCCTCACTTATAAGTGGGAGCTAAACAATGTGTACCCATGGACATGGAGTGTAGAATGACAGACAATGGGGACTCAGAAGGGTGCGGGGAGGAGGAATGAGAAATTACTTAATGGGTGCAATGTACATTATTTGGATGATGGATACTGGATATTGTAAAAGCAATAGCTAAATGGTAGAGACAATCAAAATATCTCTAAATTGGTGATAGATTAATACCTTTATGGTACATCAATACAATGGAATACTATTTACTTTAAAAAGAAAGAAAAATGAAAGAGGAGATTCTTTATGAACAAATGTGGGATGATATTGAGTAAAAAAGGGTTGCTTGGTTATGCTACCATTGATATAAATAAAGTTCATAATCATTCAGCTGAGATTCTAAAATTCATAAATCTCTGAAAGTAATTTTTTTCATAAATAATTGGGTTACAAAACATGGCCTGAAGTTACATGGGACTATTTATGGTTTAAATAGTCACATGTTTTACAGAAGAAATATTTACATATTTGATTATTGAGTACTTTTCCAGATGCTACTGAAAATGTTTCTAAAACTCATCCTCTAGACTTGACAATCAGAAGTAGCTTCAGAAAAGCTGGGAGGACATTTGATGGGGATTCTCTTGCCTTCTGCCCGTAACAAAGCAGAGAGATGACTTTGGAAACCAGGTGTGTCACATAAGCAAGATGGGGCCCAGGACGATGAAGGGCCATGACAATTTGATGCACTCCTGACCTTGTTGACATTCGGCAGCTTCTGTTCACTGCTCTGCTCCTGGTGGCCTGGCCTTTATGGCCATGGAGGAGCCTAGTTGAAAGAGAACACCAGTAGATGGTACTATTGGTGCTCTCTCTAGGTATTCCTCCAAGCTCTGTCTCCTATTCTGATCTCTGTATATTTTAATACAAACAATTAGCAAGGGAAGGTGAACTGTTAGCAAGGGACATCTAATTAAGGGACATCTGTCTAGTTAGCTAGCTCATTAGACATCTCTACCTGCATTGTCCTATTGGCACCTTTAAAACAACATGCCTAAGGCTGAATAGTTCACCTTCCCTTGCTAAGCCCATTTTGCTGGGTGATACCATCATTCACACAGATCCCCAACCAAAAGCCTTGATATCATCCTCAACACCTTCCTCCCTCTGCTATCTCCCATTCTGTATCCAGTCAGTCCCCAGGATCTGACTATTCTACTTCCTTAATAAAGTTGCCAGATAAAATACATACTGCCAAATGAAATGCAAATTCCAAATAAACAATAATTAACTTTAATACAACTATGTCCCCAATATACATTTACAATAGAAACATACTCATTTGTTCTAAAATTCAAATTTAACTGGTCATCTCGTAATTTGATGTGCTCAATCTTCAACCTTAGTCCTTAATACCTGTCAAAACTGCTCCCCTCTCTGCACCCATCAGCCCCTTTTTCAAGCTCTTCACTCTTCTCTTCTGGATCACCAAAAGTACCTCCTAACTGGTTGTTGTCCTTCTAAGTGTTTTCCCACCCAAAACAAGGTCTAAATTGCTCATAGACTGATTTGTGTCCAACATAAATTAGATCACATTTCACTCCCCTGCTTTTTTGCATATGACACCCTTCATGACCTGGCCTCTGCTCAACTCTCCCAGCCTTCTCCTAACTTAAATTTCAGTCATACTTTGTGTAGCAAATTGTAGAACTGGTTGTACAGATTGTAGAATTGATAGGAATTTGTCAGTTCAGTGAGTCATTACTGAAGGCTGTGAGGCCAGGGAAGGCTTACCAGAGAACATGAAAGCCCATGCCAAGCCTTCATTCCTCTCAACCCTCCTGAGCTCCCCACAGGCTCTGTTACACTGCACTTTGTACACTCTGCTTTATTCAGTTAGATTTCTTTTCATGCACCCATCATTCATCTCCCCAAGATAACAAGTTTATTAATGACCCATGTAAAGCATCTAACACATTAAACATCACAGACTTTCACATTTCCTTGTCTTAACTGTTTTGTACTGTTTCTATGTCTTTGTGTATTTCACACAGCACATTTCAATACTTATTGATTTTCTGATTAGTGTTCCTTTTCAAGAATGAAGTTAGACTAAGTTAAACAGGCACAAATAGCTGCTCTGCTCACTGACCCTACCATAATGAGAACACCAGGCTAGGGCTGGTTTCTTGACATACTGGAGTAGACTTTGCTTCCCAGAGCACCTCACAAATATTCCAGGATATGTTGAGAAGTTGCATCACATTCAATCTGTTCTCATCACCATCAGAAAGGTGAAGTTGAGTAAATGTCTCCTTTTATTAATCTTCTTGTTTAGACATGATTAGGGATTGAATATCCAGAATTGACTATTACCCTTCCCCCTATTAAAACACCAGGCTTTGAGGATCCCAGAGAGCCCTGCAAATGTACATCCAAGAGGTTCTTTACAATGTCACATTTCTGCTCATGGGCATGGCAGACAGCACAATCACATGGGGCCATTATAAACTGAAGCAGAATGTAATTATATACTGGTTAGCTCTAGAAAAACTATCATGGGCTCAATGACTGATCAGTAACAAAATCTAGCATCATCATTTTCCACCATAGGCAACATACAATTAAAAAAATAGGATGACTGATAAAGTAGGAGCAAATGAAGATGGTCAGCACATGTTTGATGACACAGGGAAAACGGAATTGGTGCCTGAACTTCTGTGTGCCTGGACTTCTGTTTGAAGCAAAGCTCATGAAAAGCAGACAAGCTGCTGATGGTCATTTTTAATTCAGGTGGAGGCAGTGAGTGGTGGAAAGAAGAGAAATTTTGAGGCACACCAGTGTGAACCTGAATCTAGAATCCATTGCTTAGTATCTGTGGAATTTGTTGCAGATTACTAAAATTACATTAGACATACTTTGCTCATCTGTACATAAACACAATAGCTAACATATATTGAGTGCCCACCCTGTGCCAATACGTATCAGCTTCTTTACATATATTAAGCCATTTAATTCTCAGCCTACGAAAAAGGCTATAATTATCTCCACTGTATTGAGCAGCAGTTAAGTCACATGCCCAAGAATGCAAGCTTAGTGACAGAGCTGGAAAGAGATAGTTAAGTAGTGGATATTAATAAGTTAAAAGCATGTAGTAGGATATCGAATAACAAGTTTATAGACATCCCCTGAACTCAGGAGCAATGCTTGTTGGAAGACAACACTGTTGGCTGGAGTATGTGAAAAATGCATGATGCCCCAAATCCTGAACAGCTGCTATTTGGTAAAATGAAAGAAATGCCAGAAGGACAAATATCACAGTGGTGACTACTGCGCAACACGCTATGCTCATGCTAGACACTACAGAAAAAATATATTAGACACTACTGGGTGGAAAGCCAAGTGAGCGATAAGAAAATCCCATGTGTAAGTATTCAGAAATGAATGGCTGTTAGCAAGACTTAGGGAAAATCTCCTGGAGAGATGAGAAGGCATGACATCAACATTGAGGGAGGAAAGGATACAGAGACAGGACAAGGGTTTCTTTGGAGTACGAAACTCCAGGAGCAAAGTGTGGCACCAGATATGAGAGTGTCATGTTCAAAAAGCTGCCCGGAGTCCACAGGAGAGGCACAGTGGGACCTAGAAGTCGCACAAAAATGTCCCCCAAATAATCAGCATTATGGTACCTATTTACTCAGTTCTGTAAGAAGACTTTACAAAACTCAGTGTAAACTGGTCCTCTTCTGGCTAAGAAGAGCAGCACAACTTGAGTGGAAACAGCAAAACAAACATAATACCAAAGACAAAAAGCAACAACAAAAACCCCTCGAAGCAACACTCTGGTTTCTCTTTGGAGTTTGCTAAAAAACCCTGAAACCATCCTCAATTGGTGACCTATCTTGGTCAGTTACTCTTGCTTCCTGTAGTTACTGTTAACTGAAATTTTGAAACCATGCTATGCATAGTTACAGGAATGAATGATTTGTTTTATATAAATTTTATGTCCTTTAGAAGTAAAGGAATTTGGACTACTTCCAACGTCATATATTTCAGAAAATAATAAAATAATACTCAAGAGAAGATGAAAACTTCAGATAAGTGGGAAATAATTTTCTGGGAAAATGTTTTTACTTTTTTTTCAGAAAAAGTGAATTAGTTGATGAGCCTGTTGCAGTGTTCAACTTAGAAAATTAATAGTGATTATTTGATAAAACATATATTAACAATATATTAATAATAGAAATAAGAATGTAGTGGAAATTAATTAATGGTAGAAAACAAATTAATAAAATAGAAAATTTAACTTTTAATGAAAATTTAAAGAATACTGGCTGGGCACTGTGGCTCATGCCTGTAATATCAGTACTTTGGGAGGTCCAAGTGGGAGGATTGCTTGAGGCCAATCAAATTGGTTCCAGACCAGCCTGGGCAACACACTGAGAGCCATGTATCTACAAAAAATAATAAAAAAAATAGGTATGGTGGCACATGCCTGTATTTTCAACTACTCAGGGTGTTAAGGCAGGAGGATCATGTAAGCCTAAGAGTCTGAGGTTGCAGTGAGCTATGATTGCACACCACTTGGCAACAGGGCAAGACCCTGCCTCTAAAAAATGAATAAAAAAAATATTAGTTTGAAGGAGCACAAAATTACTCATCTACTCAAGGCAGGTTTCTCAAGGTCTGAGTTGGAAGTCCTCTTGAAGAAATCCTAAAATGACCATCTCAGGTTCTCAGCTTTTGTCTGATTTTTAGGAAAAGACCTCTGAAGGTACCTGAGCACAATGAGGAAAGTGATGTTTAGGAGGGCAAGTGTTGTGGCTATATGTAGGTAGACTAGAGAGGGGTACAGGGACACCAGTTAAGGACCTGTTGAAGTAATTAGACATGAGACAGTGACAGTCTAGTCTATTTGTGATCGAAGCCTATTAGAAGCAATCTGACACACTCTGAAAAGAAACTAACAATGTTTTGCTTTGTGACTGACTAGCTAAATGAGAAATCCAAGAAGGCTCAGGTGATAAGCATGAGAGACTAGGGGAACAGTGGTGCCACAACTAAATGAGGGATTTGAAGCTGAGAGCAGAGGCTCATTGGAGCGGTAAGAGAGACTGAGTCTAGGTGGCAGATTGAGACACAGCAACAGGACATGGACTAATTCCATATGCAGATAGAAAGGCTATGTGAGAGGAGGCTTTCCCTCAACCACAGTATGTGTTCATAAAGAGATACTCTGCACAAAATATGATGCCAACAATAGCCTTCTTCATGGCACACAATGAAGAAATACCCACTGAACATACGTTGCTTTCTGCCCCCTTAGGTCCTTCACATATGGATCTGTGGACCTAGAAAAAACAGAGGCATGTCTTAAACAACAAAGGATTTATTTGAGCCCTGCAGCCCAGGAAAGGCTTCCAAGTTACCTTGCGAAGCGCCCTGAATAACAAAAGAGAGGCTGGAGTTTTAAAGAAAAAAGGATGAATAAGGAGAGAGGGAGATTACAAAAGTTGTTTTTCAACTGCTACAATTGGTGTGATTGTATCTAAGGGACTGGTTTTAACGTTAAAAAGGCCACCTGTGGTAAGGGACCTTCCAGAGCTCAGCAGGAAGCAGATGCTTTGGTTGTTCAGCCAGGAAATTCTGACCTCCATCCAAGGCCTGCCTTAGGTTCAAGCTAAAATAGCCTACTGGCTCCACTTTAGATTCTGTGATTAACCCGTTGTCATTGTCCTTCATCAGATCCTAACACTGATTTCTGTCACACCTTGAATACAAAAAGCAATAATGAATATGAAGTTTCATGTAAACCCAAGTAAGATATTTCTTCTCTTTACCGTCACATATTTCTTCTGAATTGAAATAAAATATCCCACACATAACTAGTTATTTTTATTTGCGCAACAGATTATTCATTTACTAAAAACATGTTTAGCACAAAGATATGTTATGTAGAAAGATAAAGCATAACACTTTTTATATTTTCACTACTTTTTGAAAAAGAGACTTTTTCCGCTTGTAGAACTATATAAACACAGACATGAAAAACACCAACATCAAATTTTTTAGAAATTGGCAAGCACATTTGGGCTTAATAAAAATAAAATTAAACTGGCAATTTTGGAAACACTGCATACTGTGAGATGTGTACATGTTTCTTCTGGAAAAATCTTCATGTTGGTTCCAAATGAATATTATCAATTGGAGTAATTCAAAGGCAATGAATATTTAAACCTACTTGTATCGAGGAGAAACAATAATTTTCCAGATCTGGAAAGAACTGAGCACTTAAGATAGAGAGACATTCTTACCTGATTCAAAAATTAACTCTAGGTGCTCAAAAGTCAACTCTCCGGGTGCACTGGGAGCAGTCTTATTTATTGGATTAACAATAGCTCATATTAGAAGTGATGAAATTTTCAGTTGTCTTAGGTTGCTATTAAAAAAAAATATGCTCAGCTGGCATATTGAGAAATTACTCTCACTATCTTAAAGTTTTTGAGTCCAGCTTTTTACTGTATGTAAATAAGACTAGTTTTTTTTTTTTTTTTCCCATCTGTGTGATAGCCCTTCAAAAGATACAAACTTGAAAGGGTAGAAGAGCCAGGAAAACAGTAACAAAAGGACCAATACGTGGAGGAGAGAGATAAATGCATTAAATAACTTAGCTCAACTAGCATTCATTATTATTCAAATAACATCCTACCAGCTTACAAACACAGAGGGGACTATGAGGGCTTTCCTGTATGAACTTCAAATCTAGGCAGGGAGACAATAGGTTCTAGGTATATGATTCAGTAACAAAAGAATACAATTTCCAAGGTGAAGCAATAAGCACGATAGTATATGCCAAATAGCTGAGAAAGTCTGATGTTATCAGAGAGGCTCCAAAAAGGAAAGTATATGTGATCTCATGCCAAGGGAGGTGTAGGCTTTGTCACAGAAACCCCAGACAGGACAATAGCATAGAATAACCCGAGTGGAAATGATTAGGCTGCCAACACGCTAGAAATAACTCAGAGAAGATCTAAAGAGGAAGAGCAAGAGGGCCTTGAATAGAGAGCAGAGGCCTAGGAGTCTGATTCTAGAGCTCCTAGGAAGCCGGTGTAGGTTTTTAAACTGGAAAGTAGCTTCAGAAATAAGCAGATGTTGTGTATCCATTATGTTAAAACAATCTGCTGGGTTGAATGAAAATTTGATCAAGCTCTTGTTTGCATGTACATAGTTTGATGTGGCCTTTCACTCCGGAGGCATGATGATATGCAATATGGATCTGTTTATATGTGCAAAGTTAGATTTAAAAAATTAGTCATCTAATAGTCTTATCTTTTAACAAACTAACATGAAGCATTTATACTTCACTCTGCTGAGATTTTATGCAAATATGGTTCCCTAAAATTATTTATAAATTATTAAAATTTATTTATCAACTACATAAATGCCCATAGCACTGTGGATTGAATTGTGTTCCTCCAAAATTCATTGAAACCCTAACCCCCAGTGTATCTGATCTTGACTTTTTCAGCCTTCAGAACTGTGAGAAATTGAGGCCCGTCCTGGATTACACCTGTAATCCCAACATTTTGGAAGGTCTCAGTGGGATGATCGCTTGAACCCAAGAGTTCGAGACTAGCCTGGCAGCAAGGTGAGACCCCATCTCAAAAAAAAAAATTCTATGAGACATGAATTCCTGTTGTTTAAGCTATCCAGTCTATGGCACTATGTTATGACAGCCAGAGTGTACTAACATACATTGCAGCATTATAAACTATCTCAGACACTTCACTGATCCTTTCTCTCCATGGAATTCTCTAAATTTTCTTAGCTTTACCTTAAAAGTAGGTGGCAGGCAAGGGGAACATGAACTAATGGCTATTGAATGGTTAGTTAGCATCTGTTAGATACTGTAGACATATTATCGAATTTAATCCTGGTAGGCATATGTGACACAGTGATCTATAGGAAATGTTTCAATACAACTTTATTGGAAACAAGTGATAGAAAATGTACACATTTTATAATCCACAAATAAAAGTCTTCTAAATAGTATACACACATAACTAATTTGTAACTGTTAACCACAGTGGACAGTGAAAATAAAACACTCCTTGATAACTTTTCTGAAGGATAATCAATAATTTATTTCTCTTTAATTGTCACAATTACCAAAATTATCTAGCTACATGACCAATGTCACTACATATCACAGGAAGATTGTCCACCTACACTTTACTGAGACAAAGACGATGGCTATTTATGAGTTAAATGTACAATGGGATGTTAACACCATTTGTGAGTTAAATGTACAATGGGATGTTAAAAAGCAGTGGCTTTTATGTGCAAGACAAGATATGGCACATGATTTATTATGAACAGGTTTGATTTATAACATATTATGCCAAGAAACAAGCATAGAAATGTTTTGGCATTGAGTTATTAAAGTAGAAAATAAGTAAACTAGAGAAATAAATCCAGATTTTCACTTACATTCGATACATTAAAGTAGGAAATTAGTTGGCTCCTCAGTATTTTTGTGCAAGTTTTTTTGTTTTCTCTCCTTTTGTTTTTGATTTTTTTTTATAAACGAGTAATATGAATATATCACAAGTAAAAGAAAGATCTCAGCCAAAAAGAAGGTACCAGTATATGAAAAACAAATGAAAAATTACCAGGTATTTTTTTGCTTACAAAAAATTTAAACTATAAAGAGTCACAAAATATATATAAAAACGCCACATTGAACGAGGCAATCATACTCTACCGAAACTGGTAGCATCCTCTTAAAATCAGTCGCATGCATTCTGTTCATTCGGTCATACAGTGGTCACCGACAAGAAGGCATTATGGACTCTCGTGCCATCTGGAGACTTGGCCCCATGGGTCATCAGTTCTTGGATTGTCATCCAGTTGTCCAAAATTTTCTTGTTTCTCTTTTTCATCATCTTTTTGTGACTCAATTCAATGATACTGATCTCCTTCTTGCCCTCACTGCCACTCTGAGGGCTCTCCTTGAGACACTCTAACCGGCTCCGCATCATGAACTCTCGGCGGCGGCGCTGCTCTTTAGCCCTAACCAGGTGCTGCTTTCTCTCCTCTTTGCTCCAGTAGCGCCCCATTTTCATCTCGCTCATGGTGTCATCATCTGTGGTCATGCCACTCCGCTCCTCCTTGATCTTTAAGGCACGTTCCTTCAGGATGCGGTCTCGCACGGGTCTCTTTGTGATGTAGCGTGTCCCATCGCTCCTAATTTTCACCTTCCATTCCATCTTGGGCTCTGCACACTTCTGAGACTCCTTGCACATGCTCACCAAGCTGAGCTGACTCTGAGCATACTCGACTGCAGATTTCTGCTGGATTAACTGCATGTAGCTTTGATAATGCCGGGCATGTGCTGGGATGTTTGCATATCTATATGAGGAGCTGTGGTAAGGAGAGAGGTAAGGGATGTGTTCGCTGACTGCCTTCTCTGGATCAGGAAGCTTGCTGCCTTCCAAAATCTTCTCCTTGCTTTCAGCACTACAACCTTGCTCTGTGGTTTTGGCTTTGGTGGAGGTTGACTCTTTACTGCTCTGTCCAGAAGAGGACTGGTGGGCTGCCATTGTGCTTCTCAGGTTTTTCTTATTGGTGAGGTTGATCATCCTTGGAAGGGAACTGTCAGGGGAACGGTCTACAGCAAGCGGAGTACTTCTGCAGCTCTCAGCTGTGTTGTAAGCACTAGAACTGTCCTTGTCGGACTTTTCTGGATGCTCCATGATGTCATCCAGCTTTCCCCTTTGCATATCTATGCTGGTGTTATAATTCCGGAATCCTCCATCATGCAATGTCCAGATGTCTCCATACTGGTCTGTCACTTTCTGGAGCCTGTGAGCCTGCATGATATTCTGACACTCGAGCTCAATGTTTCTCAGCTCTTCATTAAGCAGCTGTAGCTCATGCTCCACTCCCTCTTGCTCCCCTTGATTGCATTCAATTGTGCTGCTTGAGTAATACAGGTCATACTCTCCATGATTTCGAATCTTGCATTTCAGCTCCAAGAGCTGCCTGAATCTTTCACAGTCCTCATCCTGGTTGCCAATGCTGTCGGAGTCAATGTATTCACCAGATACGAGGCTCTCATTGTACTGAAGTTCAACGCTTCCTAGAGTGTCTTGACTCTGCCCCAGCTCTCTCTTGCTCTTCAAAGATGTGCTGTTGGGGTCCTCAGCTGCATTCTCCTGCTCCGAGCTCTCGTCATTTCGCAAGCTTTCATCTGTGCGTCCTACTCCACTGTCCTTCTCATGGTTGTTGGATGAGGATGTTGCAGTGTCTGTTGTGCCTTCTTCTTCCTCTTGCTTTTTTGGCTAAAAAAATAACATTGAAAGAACAAAGAAAATTATTTTGAAAAACATTGATGATTAAAAATCTTTCTTGAAAACCAATGCTTCTTGGCCAAAGTTGCATCTCCTAGAAAGTTGCTCTAATTTTAGTGTTTTAGAAATTTTAGAAATAAAGAAAAATTAGCTAATGGCAGCTTTCTATACAATGAAATAAAGAAAACAAAAGCTGTTTGAATATGGCTATGATATTAACTTGGATATAAATAAGACAGTATGCATTCAAATAAGTGATTCTTTAGGTTTTCTCTTACTTGAGAAACTTGGGTGAAGGTGTATAAACAAAGTGACTGTATGAATTTCTGAGGTGATAATATGCAAAAGAAGAAGACAGAATGTCTAAATGGTCTTCAGCAATATGGAAACCTGAAGTTCAGAAGCCAAAGTTACCTTATGTTTTTCACTTCAAGTACAGAAGAAACTTCACTGACTTAGTAAGATGCCGACACTGGGTAAGCCAAACATCACAGCGTCTGAGGACTAAGTTAACATTATGCACTGGAGCCTAGGACACTCCTATACATAGGTGAGGATGCTCAATCTATCTCACATGGATTCGGATTACTGGTGACAGATTCAGGTTAGAATGACAAGGCAAAGCTTCATCTTCCAGTGCCAGCATTTCTTATGTGTCCAGGATGCCATGTTCCTGAATACATGTGCTCTGACCTCAGTGCACTCTAAATCATGTTTCTCAAAGGTAACAACGTCTCATTTGGGTTGTATAAGATTTTTCTACTCTTAACCAGGGATTTTTTTAGAAGATAATTAAAAATTCAATCCCATGAAAATTTGAACAGCACTGATTGCTAGACATGGGCATAATATCAAAAAATTTTTGACACATATATCATATATGTATGCATGTATGTTTATGTAGTGTGTGTGTGTGTGAAAGAGAGAGAGAGAGAGAGAGAAGACAGACATATACCCTGGTAATTTTTGGTTTTCATATAAAACAACTGTATCCTAATAAGATGGCATGTGTAGTTCCTTCTCTGTGAATATGGTAAAGTTACTTTCACCTCTATCAGTCATCACATGATAATCTATAAGGCAGTTTCTAGATTATGTCTGCCTTATGCCTAAGTTTATTTTATATATATGTGTGTACGTGTGTGTCTGTGTATATCCATCCCTCTAGCAGATGTAATTACATAATTAAATATAATCAAGCCAACAGCTATTGCTAAAGAAGGATGGAACAAATGATAAAAGATATTCTAAAAGAAGTCTAAAAAGGTCTAGAAAATTGTTATTTTGTTACACATAAGTAATGGCAGGAAAAAAAAGTAACATAAATTGAAGAGAACATAGCCATGTATCAGGTTATTTCATACTCTCAATCTTTCACTGGAATATGTTCATTCATTTGTTGAAAACATACTGAGATTGATCTTAAATGTCTTATTGATAAAAAAAATTATAAGGAGGTAACTGTAACTAACAATGGAAAGCTTGTTACATCCCTAGGCTGTGACTTATAAGGTGATAATAGTATTTAATATGGCAATGTCTGCATACTACACCATATAACTCTCAAAGGATGTTATTGATACTAGGCATTTGATTTTATATATAATGTTATTTATATTTTTCTAATATCTTGTCATGAGCTGAAAAATACAAAAAGACTAGTTTTTTTTTTTAATTTTACATGTAGCTCAAATAATAAAGACAAATTATGCTATGGGAGATGTTGCACAATATAACAGCAGTTATAAGACCAAGGATACTAGGTAAAATGAAACTTTCCATAAAATAGGTTCATATATGGGTATGTATTTTATTTTTTAATTGAATTTCCCCTTTCCTTTGTTACTGGTCTATGAACAACTGTGAAAATAAGAGTTTTTCATTCTCATACCTGGAATTCCTAGTTTCTAAGGTAATGCTGCTCTATCATTTATCATTTCCCTATGGAATTATTACAGAGACAGGCAATGTTTCTACCTAGACATTTCTAATGTAGTATTATTGTTTATAAGGGCAAAGGACTTTTAAAGGTTTCTGTACTTCTCATCATTTTTTTAGTCTCATGGTGAAGAAAAATTTCCACACAATGAGAATCTAACCTCAGGGACATCTAGTGTTACCTCACAAGATCTAACATTTGTATTACCTCTGATGAGTAGGCGGCATTTGACACCATATCACTTCACCTGGACAGGATTTCTCCCTGCTTTCTTTATTCCAACATCCTCCTGTCAGTTCAGTATTATTATTAGGTCACATTTTGTATGTGAAAAAAAAAAAAAAAAACGCCTGGAGCAAGGACTTTCTTGCTTGTAACCAGCAGCTGCCACCAAAAATATCTTTTTTTTGTGGCTAGTGTTGAAGTTATACATACAAATTTTAATCTGTCCTATCTATATTGAAAGGCAATCACCACAGTAGCAATATTGCTTGTGAGTATGAACTTCTGTTTGTGGAGTGGCCAAAGAGCATCCATGATGAGTACCTGGGTGTATCACGTATGACTGTGTTGATGCTATAGTGTGCAATCTATTTATTTAGCATGTTGACTTGTACACACACATATACATTTCTGTTATGGAATGTTAGCAAGCTGAGTATTACA
>PVKP010032865.1:0-25520 GCA_004027715.1 Plecturocebus donacophilus | reverse complement strand
GCTGTTGAAACTTGTGCATGCTTCGTGAAGTTCTCGTGTTGTGTTTTTCAGCTCCATCAATTCACTTATATTCTTCTCTAAGTTGTCCATTCTCGTTAGCATTTCGTTAAATCTTCTTTCAAGGTTCTTAGTTTCTTTGCATTGGGTTAGAACATGTTCTTTTAGTTCACAGAAGTTTCTTATTATCCACCTTCTGAAGCCTGATTCTGTGAGTTCGTCACACTCATCCTCCGTCAGATCTTGTTCCCTTGCTGATGAGGAGCTGCGATCCCCTGTAGGAGGAGAGGCATTCTGATTTCGGGTGTTCTCAGCCTTTTTGCACTGGTTTCTTCCCATTTTTGTGGATTTATCCACCTGTCATCTTTGTAATTGCCGACTTTCAGAATGGGTCTCTGAGTGGACGTCCGGCTTGTTGGTGATGAAGTTTTTTCTGTTTCTTAGTTTTCCTTCGGCGGACACCCCTTCCCCACAGAGCCGGGCCCTCCCCGGTTCAGCTGTGCTTGCTCTCAGTCCTCAGTGCTTTCAATTGCTGTTCTCCTTGTGGGGATGGGACCAGCGGAGCTCGACTAAAAGGGCACCCAGTCCCGTACACTCTGCACCGAGAAGCGCCGCGCCGGCCAAAAGAGTCGCGCTGGTGATCGGTGTGGCTCCTTTGCCAGGAATCTCCCAGTTTGTGGGCATCAAAAATTCTTCTGCAATTGTGACATCCACTCAGTCTCTGCGCTTTCACTGGGAGCTACAATCCTGAGCTGCTGCTATGCGGCCATCTTGGATCTGTCTCCTGCCATCGGTGTTTTAATAAAACCTCCAGGTGATTCTGCTATCATTCAAAGAGTGAGGACCACGGCTGTAAATCTGCAGGGAACCCTTGACAATGTCTGGAGCAGGGCTTAGATTAGGGTCAAGGCATCAAGGTGCAAAATTTAAAAAGCTCCAAGATCCTCAGTAATCAAAAGAAATAACATTTTAATACCATACATTTTAAAATCAAAATTAATACACAAAAAATCCATGATGACCAAACCATCAAAATTCCAGTTCAATAATTACTTTTTTTGGAGACTCCGTCTCTTAATAAAAAGTAATTAAGACTTTTAGACTCCATCTCTTAAAAAAGGTAATAATTAAACTTATTTTTTAGTGGTGCAATCATAGCTCACTGTAGCCTTGAACTCCCATGCTCAAGTGATCCTCCAACCTCAGCCTTCCAAGTAGCTGGGACTATAGGTGCATACCACCACAGCTGACTAATTAAAACAAATTATTTTGTAGAGATGATATCTTGGTCTGTTGACCAGGCTCTTCTCAAATTCCTAGCCTCAAGCAGTCCTCCCGCCTTGGCCTCCCAAAGTGCTGGGATTACAGACGCCACTGCACCCGACCCAAAATTCTAAATAAAGGCAGGCTGTTTGTGTTCAGACCCTGCATTATTGTGCAATGGGGACAGTTGTTTTCAATCAGCTTCCCAAAGTCCACATGGCTGTCACATTCCCCATCAGGCAGATTTATGGGGATTGACAAAGGCGAGTGGATAGATGGAGTGACATGGGTCAGGTCCAGCTGTTGAGACCCATGCAGCACAGGACCCTCCATATTAAAAGAACTCCATGCTTGGTTTAATTCTCTGCTGTCACTGTTTTGAAATTCTTAATAAGTTTTGAAGAAGAGGACTTGCCTTTTCATTTTGCACTAGGCCCTCAAAGTTTCTATGAAATTGTTCTGGGGGGTCTTTTATCCCTCCCTTCAAGTTTTATACCAGCGTAGTGTAAATTCAGTCTTTTTATTGTTGTTGTAGAACTTTTATTAACTTTTTTCATTTAGTTTAAAATATGAGGGGACATTTTGGTAAGTGTACATATATTTTTTTCTTTTGCCTCAGGCAGCAATGTGACTTAGCACGGTACATGTCTGGAGACATTTTTTGATTATCGCAACTTGGGGGTGCTACTGGCATCTAGTGGGGAGTGGTCAGGGATGCTGTTAAATACCCTACAATGCATGGGACAGTCCCTCACAACAAGGAGTTATTTCATCCAAAATGTCAACAGTGCTGAGATTGGTCAACTCTGCTCTACAGGGAAAGGAGGTTCTTAACAGTGTCTCGAAATGGGGCAGTGATAGCAAATGTGGAACTATCTAGAACTCAATGATTAATCAGCTAGGAGGAAGTGGAGTTTGAGAGAAAAAGACTTTCAGAATTTTTGCTTGTTTAAGGCAAAAGTTAGTATAGCAAATTCAGGAGGAGGGAAGAGGGAGAAAGAAGCTAGGCAAAAAGGGACAGGAACTTGAGGCAGGGCATCAGACGAAGGTGTTTGTTTGAGGGCAAGCCTCTGGAAGTTCTCAAGACAGCTTTTAGAACCGTCAACAGGTATCTCTGTTGTGAACAGAACATAAATACAGGGACACATGAATAAAGGAATACATAAATAAAAGGGGGTTAAAAACTCCAGGAAATACAAAGCAACTATCGTACAGCTAGAAAATCTATCCCATAAGAGTAAACAACAAAGAAAATTCTTGCCGGAAGTGGAGAAATCTATCCCATAAGAGTAAACAACAAAGAAAATTCTTGCCGGTGGTGGAGAAATAGTTTTGTACATTTCAAATATTTAGGCCTAAAGAGCTCATAGGATGGAGTACATTGTCATGCTGTAAGTAACAGGCTAGGGACAGCAGGCAAGGACTCAAATACTTTTCCCTTTTCCCTGTGGGGAAATAAAGATTCTACAGGTGTGGGGAGAAACAAAAAGGATGTAGGGATAGAAATGTCTGGGACAACAGAATTGGCTTGGGGTGCTCCATGTGGACACAGGCAGAGTCAGCACAAAAACCTCCCTGGGCTCTACCTTAGCAGGTACCAAGAAGCTGTCGTTCCTGGTTTTTTCAAGGTGCTATATCTGGGACAATTAATACAAGATCAGCAGCCAGAACATCCCCCAGGAATGACACCTACCTCTGGGCAGCCCTCCTTACCAGTAGTTCAGAACAGGTGTAGGCCCCAGGGTATAGGGAAAGCCTCATCGCCTATCCTTAGGTACTAAAAGGAGCCACATTCCACTGCAGATGAATGCCAAGGTGAATCCCACTGCTTTGGTTAAGTTTCATAGGTGTTTCTCTAGAATTGTTTCTAGATGGTTTTTTTCTTTCTTTTTCAGTTTCTAAATCAGCAGCAGGTAAATTCAGTTTTCTTCCCAAATATTTTCGGCTTTCTTTATTGCCATTAATAAAAGGCAAGGGCCAGAAGCAGTGGCTGACACCTGTAATCCTAGCCCTTTGGGAGACCAAGGTGGGCAGATCGCTTGAGCCCAGGAGTTTGAGACCAGCCTGGGCAACATGATGAAACCTTGTCTCTACAGAGAATACAAAATTAGCCAGGTATGGTGGCATGTGCTTATAGTCTCAGCTACTTCAGAGGCTCAGGTGGGAGGATCACCTAAGCCCAGGGAGGTCAAGGCTGAAGTGAGCCATGATCACGTCACTGCAGCCTGGATGATAGAGTGAGACCCCTTCTCAAAAAATAATAATAATAAAATAAAAGGTAAGGATCCACACACTGTGTTGCATACCTATAATCCCAGGACTTTGGTAGGCTGAGGTGGGAAGATTGCTTGAGCCCAGGAGTTTGAAACAAGTCTGGGCAACAGAGCAAAACTCTGTCTCAAACATAAAAAGAAAAGGCAAGGTTTTGTTTGTTTGTTTGTTTTAGAGACAAGATCTCACTCCTTGTCTAGGCCAGAGTACAGTGGCACGATTATAGCTGACTGCAACCTCGAACTCCTGGGCCCAAGCGATCCTCCTGCTTCCATCGCCCAAGTAGTTATGACTATGGGTGCATGCCATCATGCCCAGCTAATTTTTTTTTTTGTAGAGACAGGGTCTTCCTATGTTGTGTAGGCTGGCCGTGAACTCCTGGCCTCAAGCAATCCTCCTGCCTTGGCCTCTCAAAGTATTGGAATTACAGGTGTGAGCCACCACTTCCGGCAAGAATTTTCTTTGTTGTTTACTCTTATGGGATAGATTTTCTAGCTGTACGATAGTTGCTTTGTATTTCCTGGAGTTTTTAACCCCCTTTTATTTATGTATTCCTTTATTCATGTGTCCCTGTATTTATGTTCTATAACTGCACCTCTGGGTGCTTCTGAAGGCAGAAATGTCATCTTGTTCAACATTACATCTCCTGACCTTGGCACAGTGACCCAAACGTAGTAGGGGTCTGTAGTGAATGCTGTAGGGCACTGCCCAGATCCCCACTTTTAGGACCAAGGCACTCATCCCCCTAGATGCAGCTCTGTTAGAGCTCACAACGAATCCTATAACTGGTGGATAAAGAAGTATAGAGGCTCAGTGCCTTTGCCAAGCCAACACCAGAGCTCCCAGTAAGATTGGCTGAGGCCAAGGTTGCAAATTCATTCCAGTTCAACTCTTTCTGACCAGTTTTGTTTCCCTCAACCCCTTACAAGGGTGATCCTCAAGAATGTTCCCCAGTAACCCTCTCCAAGCAAATCTCTGCCTAGAATCTGTTTCCTGGGAAGCCAACCTAAGACAGTGCTTAATAAATATTTGTTGCATAAATGGATGAATGGTCTCTTCCATTGTAAACTATGCAGTTCCTCGCCCTGAGCAGAGAGAGAGTGGAAAACCTCTGACCTTTATTTGTGTATTCAATATTTTATTTTCTCATCTCAGGCCCTAAAAGTCAGAGCCTAGCCTCAAATCATTCACCTGGCCCTGGGGTCATGCATGACTTTCATATGATGATAGTATCCATACTGAGTTGTTGCAGTTATGTTGTCATTTGACCACCAGATGGCAGAGGTGACACTTGGAAAGCCTCTCTTTCTGGCCCTGGGTCGCCTATTCCAGGATTTAACATTAAACCCAAATTACCCATTTAGTGCCATTAATTCCCAAGCCCTTGTAATTATGGCATTGTTTCATTTTGTAGGAAAGTGTCACTGCCACAATGGGCTCATTTGCATATAAAAAGAAGAGTTTGGAATATAATGGAAAGAGCCCCGGACTGAGCATCGGAACACTGCACACAAGCCACTTATCCATTTGAACATGTTTCTTCATCAGTTAAAAAAAAGAGAGAGAGAATTCCAGCCCTGTGTGCTTCACAGGTCTTTTGTGAGGAATAAATGAAAATTGCTGGGGTTGGAAGAAGAGACCTGATTGCAGTTCTCCCTAGTCCAGGAGCGCTCCGAGCATGGGAAGCAGGATCCAGTCTGTGTGGGTGGAGGGGTACTGACTGGGTTCCTAGGCTCTCTTGAGGCTCAGATCTCGGGGTAAAGGAAAGATAGGATGGCAGCTCCTGAAATGCTGCAATGTGGATTTTAGAAAAAGAATACTCTATTGTCTTATAGGCAAGGTAGGAAGGACAGTAGAGTAGGGTAAATTTTATAGGTCACCTAGCTCAATCGAATGTTAGTACTAATGACATCAAGTCAGGATGAGGACACATCTTTATCTACTTGTTTCTTACATAAAGCTATATGATTTTTTTTTAAAACCAGAACATCCCAGAGTTTACACATTCAAATAAGATTAGTCCCCTTTAGAGAAATCACCTTAGGGGGCATATATTTGTTTCTTCAAAAATTAGTATAGTTTCTAATATTTTTGGAAATCCTTTTGGATATAGCTTTTTAAACATTCTCTGCAGCTGCCTTAATGCCATAGACATCTTTATTCTTTGGAACTGGATCTCATTTTCAGAAACCACCAGCAGTAATTTTAAGACTTGGCAGGTATGATGGGGGATGGGGGTGGTGATCAATTCATCAAATAAACAAAGCAAGGCTAGGCCATAAATAGCAAGGCTGATTTTCTTATGTCATCAAAATATACAAAACAATGGCAAAAAAAAAAGTTTTATACACTCAAATTTTAATTGCAAGAAAATTAAAAGAAGTATGAACAGCCACACTAATCAGAACATGCAAATTTTGGAGTGTAGTTTCAACCGATCAGGCAGCAAATATTTTTATGTTTCTGCAAGTTAGGGCTTTCTTTACCAGGGACATGGACAGCAATTTATGGATCAGATAGAGAGAGAAATCTGAAACATAAAGAGAGATTTACTAGACATAGGAGACCTTTATAACACACACATCTCTGCTGGAGATTTACCTTCTGGAGAGAGATTTACCTCCTGGTAAACCTGGAGGTATGAGTTTACTTTTCAAGGGGTGCAAGTGGTATGGTTTGGATGTTTTGTCCTCTCCAAATCTCATGTTAAAACGTAATCCCAAAGTTGGAGGTGGAGCCTGGTGGAGGTATTTGGGTGATGGGGGCAGATTCATCATGAATGGCTTGTTGTCATCCTCATGGTAATGTGTGAGTTCTTGCTTAGTTTATGCAAAAGCCTGGCACCTCACCTGGCTCTCTCTTGCTCCCTGTCTTGCTATGTGACATGCTGGCTCCCCCTTCACTTCCCGCCATGATTGTGTTTCCTGAAGCCTCGCCAGAAGCGGATGCCAGGGCCACGCTGCTTCTACAGCCTGCAGAACCGTGAGCCCAGATAAACCTGTCTATAAATTGCTCAGCCCTGGGTACCGCTTTATAGTAACACAAAGGGATTAACACCGGGGATGAGACCTGGATTGTGGAGACATCCCAGGGTGGTAAAGTGGTACATTGGGTTTACCTATCCCCAGAAGGAATTTATTTATATAGCAAAGGATTAAAGTAAAAACCCAGGAATCTTCCCATTGTGTTTCCAGAGAAACTCTCAGAAGAAGGGAGAAGTACAGCTGCTTCTCCCTTCTACATAAACACCTAGATTAAATCTGGGAGTTCCTCATTTATAATACATATTACTTACATGTAGAGTTTTGTTCAATCACCTTCCATTGTATCATTAAGGGATAAGAATTTGGGTCTGGAGGAACCATGGGGTTGTTGTTGGCTGTAAGTAAACAACAATAATCTGCTCTGCTCCAGAAGTCTTAGGTGTGCATACAGAATAATATTAGTTAATATGGTTATCAAAAACTTAACACAATAACAAGTGTTGTGGCTCACATCTCTAATCCCAGCACTTTGGGAGGCCGAGGCCAGGGGATTGCCTGAGCTCAGGAGTTCGAGACCAGCCTGGGCAAGATGGTGAAACTCCATCTCTACGAATTAAAAAAATAAATTAAAAAAAAGCTGGGTATGGTGACGCCAGCCTGTAGTCCCAGCTACTCTGCAGGCTGAGGTGGGAGGATCATTTGAGCCCACTGAGGTTGAGGTTGAAGCGAGTCATCACAACCATTGCTCTCCATTCTGAGTGACAAAGTGAGACCCTGTCTCAATGACAACAAATCCCGACACAATATTTACCTTTTTCAAAAGATTGGAACTATGTTTTATACGCTGTCTTCTCCCTTTTCAGAACCCTGGTAGAATGGAATTCTACTGTCAAAAATGAAATCCAACCTTTCCATCTCTTCCTGTCCCAGGGGTTCCTTCTTTAGATGTCCTCAAAAAACCATAGTAATGAGTTACTAGGGCTAAGAATTGGCCTTGCCGTATAAACAGATATTTTTGAGTTGGGAAATAACGTGGAGATATGAGAATTCTTTGTGTAACAAGAATGAAACAAAAACTTTCTTTTCAAAAGCATTTTAGTCAAAGATGTACTATGCATTTTAAATTTTTATTTATTTATTTATTTTGAGATGGAGTCTTACTCTGTTGCCCAGGCTGGAGTGCAATGGCGTGATCTCAGCTCACTGTACCTCATTCAAGCTATTCTCCTGCCTCAGCCTCCGGAATAGCTGGGATTACAGGTGCCTGCCACTACGCACAGCTAATTTTTGTATTTTTTTTTTAGTAGAGACGAGATTTTACCACGTTGGTCAAACTGGTCTCAAACTCCCAACCTCAGGTAATCTGCCCACCTTGGCCTCCCAAAGTGCTGGGATTACAGGTGTGAGCCACTGTGCCCAGCCATGCATTTAAAATTTTTATATGCTTAAAAGAAAAAAATCAGACAAATTAAATTTAACAGAGTTTGAGTAATGAATGATTCTCAAATTGGGCAGCCCCCAGAAGCATAATAGGTTCAGGGTGATCCCAGGGCTTTGGCATGGTTGGATAACATTTATGGACAGAAAAGAAAAGTGACCTGTAGAAGTGAACAGAAGCAGCTGGATTGGTTACAGCTGGGCATTTGCTTTATTTTGAACCTGGTTTGAATAATTAGCTGCTTGTGATTGGCTGAGACTCTTGCAACTTAAGAGATCAGGTATACAGTCTGTTTAACATCAAGTTAAGTTATAACTAGCTAAGTATGGAGAAAACACTAAGCCAAACTTAAACTATGTAGGGAGACCAAACTCAATTTAACAAAACAGTTTTCTATCTGTACCCAGCACAACCACTGGCTTTCTTTAAGATGACAGTAATATGAGCCAAATGGTGAAAAATGGCAGCTCTGTGATAATTTGGGCATGTTCTAATAAGCAACTCTACAACTTATGAAACAGCCCTTAAAGGTTTATTAAACCAGTGTTAGAACATTAAAGAAAGTTTAAACAAAAATTCACTCATAATCTTACTGGCCTGACAAACTGCTTTTCTAAGCCCATTCTTTTCCAAACCTTGTTCATAGTACTCATTCTTTTATAAAGTTGAAAATATAATGTATATACAATCTTCTGTTCTAATATTTTTATGTTGTATTATTTTACAACTATTTTTACTTATTACTACATTTTGACATGAAAAATACAAGCAACAATATGGATAAATTTTAAAACATAGTATTGAGCAATTTTGTGAACAAAGTAATTTTCTATTTGATAGTTGTATTTCATAATAATTTCAGTATATTATTTCAACTGAGCTGACAAATTATTCTAACATACTTTTGCATCTCTGTATAAACATTTGTTTTGTGTACTTTTCTGTATCAATGCCATATTCCACATTAAAAATATGCTATCATTAAAACAATCCAGAAATACACAGCATGGACAATGAGGGTTTCCTGTAATTCCACTCCCAGAAGAGACATTGTCTATAGCTTGTGAATACTCATCTCAGCTCTACTTATTAAAAGGTGGAAATACTTCTGTAATTTGCTGCCACACAGTGGTAAAGTAAGCAGCATTGCGCACTGCCACTGCAGAGGAATTGGTGGCCTGGTTTAACTCAACAATTCGCAGAGCAACTCAAGCTGGGCACTGTGCTGGGCACTAGGAATCTAAAGATGGTGTCCAACATAGAAAAGTTTGTAAATTAGTAGGAAGACCAATAAGCATACGAATAATTACTATGGACTAACAAACTGATGATGCTGTCACTGAGACAGAAATCTAAGTACGATGGAGAATAGGAATTTCTTGTCAGGTTTCATTGGGGAGGTGAAATTTGAGATGGAGCCTCAAATGTGAGGAAGTTTCTCAGGTGAGAGTAAGAAAGACTTCCTAGCAGAGAGCACGGTCGATGAAAAGACAATGCTTTCAGGGAATATTGAGGTCATTCAGGTGGGAACCTGGTGTATGGGGAAGGAACAGACAATAGCAATAGCATATTCTTATGTGGGAAGGGATTGTGCAGTTTTTTGGGGGGGGGTTTGTTGTTGTCCTTATTGTTGTTTGAGACGGAGTCTAGCTCTATTGCCCAGGCTGGAGTGCGGTGGCATGATCTTGGCTCACTGCAACCTCTGCCTCCTGGGTTCAAGCGATTCCCCTGCCTCAGCCTCCCGAGGAGCTGAGATTACAGGCTCCTGCCACCATGGCTGGCTAATTTTTGTAGTTTTACTAGGCACGGGGTTTCACCATGTTGGCTAGGTTGGTCTTGAACTCCTGACCTCAAGTAATCTGCCTGCCTCAGCCTCCCAAAGTGTTGGGATTACAAGCATGACCACAGTGCCTTGGCCCTCAGGAAGGGATTGTTTAGGAAGAGGAAATTTGAAGAACATCTGAAATGTTTCTTAAAATCAACCTAGTTTTATGTTTAAATTCTATGCTTACTTATACGAAAATGTGTCATTAAAGGTAAATAACTTTGTAAGGAAACATGAACATTATTGTTTCTTTAACTCTATGGAAATTGTATTCAAATAAATCATAAATAAGTCATTCCTTAGTTATGATCCCTTAGTGCATTTTAAGCAGCAAGGGAAATCTGCAAAGGTGTTATTGGTACTATGTGATATTGTTTGGATCTGTGTCGCCACCAAATCTTATGTTGAAATGTAATCCCCTGTGTTGGAGGTGGGGCCTGGTAGGAGGTGTTTGGATCATGGGGGCACATCCCTCGTGAATGGCTTAGCTCATTCCCTTGGAGATAAGTGAGTCAGTTCTGGAAAGGTCTGGTTTTGTAAAAGTGTGGGGCACCTACCTCCTCCCACACACTCTCTCTCTCTTGCTTATGCTTTCGCCATGTGATGTGCCTATTCCTTCTGCCTTCCATCATGATTGTAAGCTTCCTGAGGTCTCCCTAAAAGCAGATGCTGGTGCAATGCTTTCTGGACACCCTGCAGTACTATGAACCAATTATAACCCCTTTTTTTAAAAAAAAATAATAAATTCCCCAGCCTCAGGTATTTTTTTTTTAAGATGGAATCTTATTCTTGTCACCCAAGCTGGAGTGCAATGACACGATTTCGGCTCACTGCAACCTCCACCTCCTGGGTTCAAGCAATTCTACTGCCTGAGCATCCTGAGTAGCTGGGAATACAGGTGACCATCACCATGCCCAGCTAATTTTTGTAATTTTAGTAGAGATGGGGCTGCACCATATTGTCCAGGCTGGTGTCGAATTCCTGACCTCAGGTGATCCACCTGCCTTGGCCTCCCAAAGTGCGAGATTACAGGTGTGAGCTACCATGCCCAGGTGTCAGGTTTTTCTTCATAGCAGTGCAAGAATGGCCTAATACACTATGGTAGCCAGCCTCCAAAATGGCCCTCCAATGACACTGGCTTCCTGGCTGGTACACCTTTGTGAAGCGCCTCCCGCACTGAATAGAGTTGATCTTTGTAACCAATAGGATACTGGCAAAATGATGCTGTGTTGCTTTGTGGCTAGGCCATTAAAGTCACTGAAGTTTCTATCTTGTATTCTCTTGCTTATTTACCATGTTGTAAGATGGCTCAAGCAGCTGGGAAGAGATCCATGTAGGGAGAAGCTGGAGGTTTGTGTCAGCAACCAGCACCAAGAAGTCAGTCAGTCAACTTGGATGCTGATTCTTCAGCCTCAGCCAAACCTTCAGGGGACCATAGCCCCAGCCAACATTTTCAATGAAACCTCATGAGAGACTCCTAGCCAGAGGCATCCAGCCAAATTGAATTTCTAACCCATGGAAACTAAGAGATAATAAGACAATACATGTTTATTGTTTTAAGATAGATAAATAGATATATAAGTAATACTACTATACTTTGCTTTCTTTCACTGACTTGGGGCCAAACATTAAACAACAAAATATTAATATTCATAGCTCTAGTATATACTTTTGGGCTTCATTTTAGATATAAAACTATTCAGGCCGGGCGTGGTGGCTCACAGCTGTAATCCCAGCACTTTGGGAGGCCAAGGAGTGTGGATCACCTGACGTTGGGAGTTTGAGACCAGACTGACCAACATGGAGAAACCCCATCTCTACTAAAAATACAAAATTAGCCAGACGTGGTGGTGCATGCCTATAATCCCAGCTGTTTGGGAGACTGAGGCAGGAGAATCACTTGAACCTGGGAGGCAGAGGTTATGGTGAGCCGAGATTGTGCCACTGCACTCCAGCCTGGGCAACAAGAGCCAAACTCCGTCTAAAACAACAACAACAAAAACAACAACAACAAAACTATTCGATAAGGCTTTTTATGGGGGATTGCTTAATTATACATGGCACCATGCATTGTTCACAGAGTTCCATACCATACATGATCATTTTGGGAGATGTAAGAGCGACTATGAAACTGGGAAACACTATTATGTTTTTCTGTATGGAAAATAATACCTGGGAGAGAACCTTACTTTTAACTGGTGAGTCATGCTGCCTCTGAAGTCTTGGTTGATGGAGAGACCTTCATGAACAGGTAGTAATTATGTAGGCAATTAAAGCCTTTTCTTTGTGGTCTTAAAAGGTCAAATTTTACTTATTCAAATGTAAAAGAATCTTAATAATTACATATAAAATTATGTCATTAAATAATAATAAATTATTTTGGTAGAGACAGGGTCTCTCTCTGCTGCCCAGACTGGAGCACGGTGGCTATTCACAAGTGTGATCAGCCTTGAACTTCTGGGCTCAAACAGTCCTCCTGCCTTGGCCTCCCAAGTAGCTGAGATTACAGTCAGAAGCCACTGCGCCCAGCTCTAAATAATTATTTTTAAAATTCCCTTTTCTAATTGAGTGGAAAATATTATTTTAACAGGTACATACTTACAATGCCAAACTACATTGAAGAAAATGTGGACAGAAGGATTACTTTTTATGACTTTATCTAGTCCACTGTTACTATGTCCAGTATTTTCTTTCTTTCTTTTCTTTTCTTTTTTTGATCTGGAATCTCCCTCTGTTGCCCAGGTTGGAGTGCAGTGGTGTGATCTCAGCTCACTGCAACCTCTGCTTCCCAGGGTTCAAGTGATTCTCTTGCCTCAGCCTCCTGAATACTGGGACAACAGGCACCTGCCACCATGGCCGGCTAATTTTTGTATTTTTAGTACAGATGGGGTTTCACTAGGTTGGCCAGGCTGGCCTCAAATTCCTGACCTTAAGTGATCCACCTGCCTTGGCCTTCCAAAGTATTGGGATTACAGGCATGAGCCACCATGTCCAGCCTTGTCAAGTGTTTTCATTTACACTTTTATATACTAAGGATCCTTTAAAAATTTCTTTGGAACATATTTTTACAAATAAGATACACAGTTACTTTTAAAAGTTTGTAGTTCGAATTCATGCTGAAAAACCTCAAGCAGAGAATTTAAAGTGGTCTCAGGTTGATAGTGCCATCAGGTGCCTAGCAAAAACGAGGATACCTTCTTCAAAGACGTCACTATTTCAATCTTTAAAACCAAACCTTTGTTACCTGGAAATAATTGGTGTTTGGCTGTCTGGCAAGTAACTAATGACACTCTATGAGAATGTAGGTTTTTTTTTTTTTTTAAGAACTTTATTTATTTATTTTTAATTTTTTTCCCATAAGTTGTTGGGGTACAAGTGGTATTTGGTTACATGAGTAAGTTCTTTAGTGGTGCTTTGTGAGGTTTTGGTGCACCCATCATCCAAGCAGTATACACTGCTCCATATTTGTCATCTTTTATCCCTCACCTCCCTCCCACCCTTCCCCCCAAGTCCCCACAGTCCATTGTGTTATTCTTATGCCTTTGTGTCCTCATAGCTTAGCTCCCACATGTCAGTGAGAACATTCAATGTTTGGTTTTCCATTCCTGTTACTTCACTTAGAATAATAGTCTCTAATCTCAACCAGGTTGCTGCAAATGCTATTAATTCATTCCTTTTTACAAGTGAGCAGTACTCCATCATATATATATATATATATCAGTTTCTTTACTCACTCATTGATTGATGGGCATTTAGGTTGGTTCCAAGATTTTGCAATTGTGAATTGTGCTGCTATAAACATGCGTGTGCAAGTGTCTTTTTTGCATAATGACTTCTTTTCCTCTGGGTAGATATCCAGTAGTGGGATTGCTGGATCAAATAGTAGTTCTACTTTTAGTTCTTTAAGGAATCTCTACACTATTTTCCATAGTGGATGTACTAGTTTATGTTCCCACCAGAAGTGTAGAAGTGTTCCCTGATCACCGTATCCACACCAATAACTACTGTTTTTTGATTTTTTTTGACTATGGCCATTCTTGCAGGAGTAAGGTGGTATAACATTGCGGTTTTGATTTGCATTTTCCTGATCATTAGTGATGTTGAGCATTTTTTCATGTTTGTTGGCCATTTGTATATCTTCTTTTGAGAAGTATTTATCATGTCCTTAGACCACTTTTTGATGAGATTGTTTGTTTTCTTCTTACTGATTTGTTTGAGTTCATTGTAGATTCTGGATATTAGTCCTTTGTCAGATGTATAGATTGTAAGATTTTCTCCCACTCTGTGGATTGCCTGTTTAAACTGCTGACTGTCACATTTGCAGTGCAAAAGTTCTTTAGTTTAATTAAATCCCAACTATTTATCTTTGTATTTATTGCGTTTGCTTTTGGGTTCCTGGTCATGAAATCCTTGCCTAAGCCAATGTCAAGAAGGGTTTTTCCAGTGTTATCTTTTAGAGCTTTTATGGTTTCAGGTCTTAGATTTAAGTCCTTAATTCATCTTGAGTTGATTATCGTATGAAGTGAGAGATGAGGATTCGGTTTTGTTATCCTACATGTGACTAGCAATTATCCCAGCACCATTTGTCGAAGAGGGTGTCCTTTCCCAACTTTACGTTTTTGTTTGCTTTGTTGAAGTTCAGTTGGCCATAAATATTTGAGTTTATTTCTGGGTTCTCTATTCTGTTCCGTTGGTCTATGTGCTGATTTTTAAACCAGTACCATGCTGTTTTGGTGTTTCTGGCCTTATAGTATAGTTTGAAATCAGGTAGTGTGTTGCCTCCAGATTTGCTCTCTTTGCTTAGTCCTGCTTTGGCTATGCAGGCTCTTTTTTGGTTCCATATGAATTTTAGAATTGTTTTTTCTAATTCTGTGAAGAGTGATGGTGGTATTTCAATGGTGATTGTATTGAATTTGTAGATTGCTTTTGGCAGTATGATCATTTTCACAATATTGATTCTACCCATCCATGAGCACGGGATGTGTTTCCATTTGTTTATGTCGTCTATGATTGCTTTCAGCAGTGTTTTGTAGTTTTCCTCACAGAAATCTTTTGCCTCCTTGGTTAGGTATATTTCTAAGTATTTTTTTTTAACCTATTGTAAAAGAGGTTGAGTTCTTGATTTAATTCTCTGCTTAGTCGCTGTCAGTGTATAAGAGTACTAATGTGCGTACATTAATCTTGTATCTGGAAACTTTATTGGATTCTTTTATCAGGAGAACGTAGGTTTTGATTAACAGGAGTTTTATTACTTGGCACAGATAAGGAAGATACTGGGAGAATTTTTTAAAGCAGTGTTTTCCTAAGGGAAAGTGATGGGGGGTTTTATGGGGTGAGAGAAAGGGGAGAGTGTGTAGAGGAGGGGTTCCAGTTGTGTAGATGTAGTGAGTCATTATGTCAGCACATTCCGGGTGAAGACTTTAATGTAGCAATGAGGAAAGTTTACTTGGGTTTATCTGTAAATTGTCAGGGTCTGTCAGAAGTTGGTTTCTTTTTTTCTTTCTTCTTTTTTTAGAGACAGGGTGTTGCTCTGTCACCTCAGTCTGGAATGAAGTGGTCTGATCACGGCTCACTGCAGCCTCCAATTCCTGGACTCAAGTAATCCTCCCACCTCAGCCTCCTGAGTAGCTAGGACTACACCTGGCTATTTTTTTTTTTTTTTGGTAGGGACAAGGTCCTGGCCTTGTGCGATTCTCCTGCCTTTGCCTCCCGAAGTGCTGGGTTTACAGACACAAACCACCACACCTCTACAGAAGCTGATTCTGAATCAAAGTGACCACATTTTACAGACGGATTGCAGAAACTAGGTTGCAGGACAGCATGCTGTAAAGCAAGCTGATTGCTTAAGTTGATTACATTTCTGGAATCTCTGGAGACCCTCCCTGTCTGCTTACACCTTCTCTTGCCCCTACTTCCTCCAGGTGTTACCACTCCACTTATCTGCCCCTTGTGTAACAGAAGGACTAGAAGGAGTTGCTTCTACTTGATCTTGCCAATTCCTCTCTTCCCAGTCTCTTTTAAACTCATTCAAATCTGCTCCAAGTAAACTTTGGCAACTTCATCCTTCCAGGTGCTCAGGCCAGAAACTTTGGACTCATCTTTGACTCTTCATTTCTTCATACCCATATTCTATCCCTCAGAAAATAATTGTTAGCTCTGCTTTCAAATTAGATCCAATAGCTGTCCACTTCTTGCTCTCCACTGCTACTACCCTGATCAGTGCCACCAGCATCCTGCCGGCCTACCTAGTATATCGCAACAGCCTCACTGGGCTTCCTGCAGGCTCTACAGTCTTCTCTTTTTTTTTTCTTTTTTGAGATGGAGTCTCACTCTGCAGCTCAAGCTGGAGTGCAGCGGCGCGATCTCGGCTCATTGCAACCTCTGCCTCCGGGGCTCAAGTGATTCTCGTGCCTCAGTCTTCCAAGTAGCTGCGACTACAGATGCACACCACCATGCCCAGCTAATTTTTTCGTATTTTTGTAATGATGAGGTTTCACCACATTGCCTAGAGTGGTCTTGAACTCCTGAGCTCAGATGATCCACCTGCTTCGGCCTCCGAAAGTGCTGGGATTACAGGCATGAGCCACTGTGCCCGACCTACAGTCTCTTCTTAACAAAGAAGCTCCAGTGATTATTTTGAAATATTAATTAGTTATTCTTTTGCTCAAAGTCACTCTTCATTTTACTGAAGAGTGAAAGTCAGAGTCCATAAAGTAATGTGAAAGCCTTTCATAATCCGAAGCCCCTTGCCCCATTCCTTACCACTTACCTCGCTTGGCTCCAGCCACTCTTGCCTCCTTGCTATTCTCCCAACAGGCAAGCCCTGCCCTGGAAACTTTGTACTCCCTCCATACTGAACATTTCCCCTTCCCCAAGTGTCTACGTCTCTTGCAAATCTTTATTCCATCAGGCCTACCTTGATTACCCTATTTAAAGTTGCAGTGTATCTCCCATATACTCTCACCTTGCATTCCCCTATTTTTTCCATTGTAGTGTTTAATTGAACTAAATACAGCCTGAGACAGCTTCTGTACTACCATATTTGAGTCCTTGAGGATGAACCATAACCTAACTTAGAAGGTAGACAAGACTGAAAATCTAATTTAGGAATATGCTTCTATAACAATAGCTGAGTCTCAGCCAATCCCAGCAGCCATACTTCAACTATTCATACAATGCTGACTGTTCAAACTGTGTTCAGGGAAGGCAAATGCCAAGCTGTAACCCATCCAGCTGCTTCCGTATCTCACTTCAGTTTTCTGTACATCACTTTCCTTTTGTTATCTACAAATTTGCTCTGACCACGAGGCATCCCTGGAGTCTCTCTGAATCTGCTGTGATTCTGGAGGCTGCCTGATTTGTGAATCATTCTTTCCCTTTGCTCAATTTAACTCTGTTAAGTTTAATTTGAAGTTTTAACAATAGTTTCAACTTTCAACAGATGTTTATTAGGCTTGCCTCTTATCCCACCTCCCATTGTGTAGGGTGAAGAGTTACAACAGTGTCTGACGCTTTAAAATGGTTAGGTCAAAACAAAAAAAGAGTTGGGACTCACTGAGTTATATAATTATTTCAGTAGGCCTGGAACAATATATATTTTTAAAAAAACATAAGACTTGAAAATGGCTAAAGTAAATTTTGTTATGCATATTTTACCACAATTTGGAAAAAAAGGAAATAAAATCTCACAGCTCCTGTAAAGTAATATTTCAAGGAATTTTTATTTCAGTTATGTGTGAGTACTTATATGTCCACGGTTCCAAAGTCCACAATGTATTTCTTACTATCAGTTCAGGTCAAAAATATGAGGGAAAAAAATACGGCATAGAGCCGTCTGCACATACTCACCAGCTGACATGCACAACATAGTTCACAGCAGCACTGTTAGAGCAAAAGCTGGGAATAATCCAAATGTTGAGGCAGCAGGATGGATACATAATGAAGTATATTAAACAATAGAAAGTTATGCAACAGTGAATGAAGAACTACAGCCACCTGCTTTTATGTAGGTGAATACAAAAAGCAATGCTGAAAGAAGCAAACTGCTGTGTAATACATACACAATTCCATAAAGTTCAAAATTGAACAAGATAGTGATACATACATATGTAGTAAAACTACAAAGAAAAGGCAAGGTGATATTAAAAATTCAGGAAATAATCATTAAAAACTTAAGTCATTAACGTTTAGGTAACTTTCTCACTATTTTCCAAATACTCCTGAAGACAGCATCATGTCTATTTCCTGATCTTGCCCCCTGTTGCAGCTCCCAGTGGCCCTTAGTTACTGTATTTATTTTTCAAGGACTGAACCATCTGACAATTCGTGTGTGTTGCGTAATATATGTATTCTCAGTAGGGGATAACTTTCAAGGCTAGCGCCTGGTGACGCTCTGACAATACAGTCCATTAACTATTTATTGAATGAATAAATGCACTTTGGCACACGTTAGTTCAGCACTTCTCATTTCAGTCCGAATTCTTCTCGTGGCTTCCGTTTAGTCGCCATCCAACCCCACTGCCCTAACTCGTAGGCTCTAAACTCCCTGGACTCGTTTCCGAGTCTCGGACGCAGTTTTCTCCTCGACTCTGCACTAGGTCAACAGAGTGGGAGAAAGGTGGAAGGTCTTGACTGGGACAAAAGCGCTTCCCAGACGTCCAAGCCTGTGAGGATGAACTGACCACCGTCCCAAGAGGACCCGTCAGCCCCAGCGCCACGAGAAACGCGCGGGACTGAAGGCAAAGTCGCGGATTAACCAAACCCGGCAACGTCACGGCCTCGCCGAACTCCTGATTGGAGAAGCTGCATTTGGTCAATTCTCGCGATGACTCCCACAGGTTACCCCTCCCTCCCTTCCTGCGGCCTGACCAGGTGTAGACAGCGGATTGCTTGCTTGCTAGCCTCGGAGACGCGGTAGACCTACACCAGCTTCCGGGACTCGACCAGACGCCTGCAACTCTTCTCAGACCTCCACGAGGACGAGGTTTGGCTCCCAGGTGTCCTGCCTGCCAGGCACGCAGTAGCGCGTGACTTTCCACCTCCCCGCCCGGCCAGTTTTGCTAGGGCCGGCTTGCGAGCCACACCAATTCCCGTCTTTTAGTATCGCCAGGATTCGGCGGCTGTGAAACTGACTTCCGGTCGCTAAGGTCTCCATGGAGACAGCACTTTAACCACTTTCTCTCACTGTCTTTCCTCGACTCCACGTGGTTCAGAAATCGCCCAGAGAATGTTTGTGGGAGTCAGCCAGGAAGGTGTAGAGTGAAGCAGCGTTCTAAAGGGAAGCAGTAAGTGGAACCTAGGAGGAGTGTAATTTACCGGGCACCTTCTGGCCTTGCGATAGACACGGTATTTACTCCCTTGGGGAGCCCGGTTCTTCAGGACACACGTTTAGACATCCTTTAAGCAGGCATAATTACCGAGTCTGCTTTTGTGTAGCCCTGAGTTGCAAGATCAAATCCTCCTGTAAACTTTCTTACCTTTCACCAGAGAATAGTCTCCCTAGTTACGTTTCCCAATCTCTTCTGGCTTTGTACGATGGTCACTTCCTGAGGAAGCGTGCCTCAGTTCCTCTGGATCTGACCATACTTTTACAAATTACTCTGTTGTCAACACTTTTCTAGTTGGCTCCATTTTTCGTTAAGTGGTTGGTCACCTGCCATTACTGTATCGACTTCTTACTTCCCAAACCATAGGTTCTTAAGATGTAGAATGTCGCTTAGATGTAGAATGGATTTTAGATACTAGGTAGTCCACCTTCCTGCCCTTAAAGACATGTATCCCTTCTAGAACGTCTTTGACAAATGTTTGTTAATTAATTTGTTTATTCATCAAGTGTTTATTAAACACCTACTATGTGCCAGGCACTGGTTTAGGAATTGAGACTTCAAACATGAACAAAACAGATTAAGGTTGCTGCCTTCATTGTTTGCTACTAGGGTAGACAGACAATGTATAAATGTACAAGTTAGTGTAATTTCTGGTAGTAGTAAGTGCTGTGAAGAAAATTAGCAGAAATGGTGTGTATGTGTGTTGGACTGGTGGCATTTTAGATAGAGTTGTCATGGAAGGCTTCTAGGGGTAATATTGCAGCAGAAACATGAATGGTAAGAAGGAGTCAGCCTTGCAAAGATGTGAATGAACATTAAGGGGCAGAGATAATTGGGAAGTGTAAAGCCTCTTAGGTGGGAATAAGAGCATCAGGAAGTGCAAAGTTCTTGAGATGGTGAAGAGGAAATTGGTTTGAGATGAAGAGTGGAGGAGGGCAGGGCCAGATTATTTAGGGCCTTGAAGAGCAAAATCTCTTTTTTTTCCTTTGCTTTTTCCGTGAAGTTTCGTTCTTGTTGCCCAGGCTGGAGTGCAGTGGCGCGATCTCGGTTCACTGAGATCAAGCAATCTCCTGTGTTCAAGCGGTTCTCCTGACTTAGCCTTCAGAGTATCTGGAATTACAGATGTCTACCACCACACCTGGCTAATTTTTGTATTTTTTTTTTTTAAGTACAGATGGGAGTTCACCATGTTGGCCAGGCTGATCTTGAACTCCTGACCTCAGGAGATCCGCCTGCAGAGGCCTCCCTAAGTGCTAGAGTTACAGGCGTGAGAGCTCCCACGCCCAGCCTCAAGTTTGGATTTTATAGTAAGTGTATTTGGAAACCCTTGGAAAGTTTTAAGGAAGAGAGTAAGTAATTCAATTTGATGAGAGTTTTTTTAAAAAGAGATTGCTTTGATGACTGTTAACAGAATGAACTCTTTGGATGTAAGTGTAGAAGTTAGGAGACCAGTTAGGGGGCTATTTCAGGTGGCCAAGAGAAAATACTCAGTCTTCAGTCATCTTCTGCTTGAATATTCCCGGTGTTGGGAAATTCTTTGTTCAAAAGGTAGCCCAGTCCTTAGTGGGACCGTAGAGAGCATTTCCTCTGTATTGATCTGGAATCTGTCTCTCTGTAGCTTGTACTGATTTTTACTAATTTTATAGCAAGACAAAAGAAATCTCCCTTTTTCTCCAAAACAGTCTAGCAGCTAAGGCTTTTGTCCTGTTGACTTTTCTCCAGGCCAGGCACCTTTGGTTAACTGAGCTGTTTTCTGAAGGAGGTGCTCTCTAGGTCCTTCAGAAATCAGCTCCATTTTTTGTTATGGCTCTTTAAAGTATAGCCACCAGCGCTGTACCTAATGCTCTACCTGTCACCTGACCTATTTGGATTAGTGATAAATTGTGCACTCCTTTGATGTGGCTGACGTCTTCTGTGGTTTTTGGCAGTCATCTTGTGCTGTTGAGGTGTTTCGAACTACGTTTTGCCTCTCTCTGCCTTCCCATCCTCGATTTCTGTGGTTTTTTTCCCTAAACTAAATGCAGCCCTTTACATTTATTTCTATTTCATCTTGGTAGATTTCATATTGCTCATTATTCGGGTGTATTGACCTGTTTTTAATTCTGATTCATCATCCAACATGTTCTTCCAGATTTTGTGTATTTTATACATATACTACATTGTACCCTCTAATATTTGCATCATAAATGCTGCTAAAACTGCTAACTGCACCAGGAAAAGGGCCCTGTGACATTTCCCCAGCAAACTTCTTTCCAGATGGCATGGTGCTATTAGTGTGTAGTCTTTGAGTTGGGTTGTTTAGCCTGTTATGAACCCATTAATTTGTTAAGTATCAATAAAAACAAACTCAAGAAAATAATATTCAAAAAAATTTTTTTTCCATTTTTGCAGAAATCGAGATACAGTGGCAACTCCTATTAATCTAAAAGTCACAGGTTAGTTTGAAGTAATTTATTTTTGGAAAAACTATGCTTGTTTTTTTGTGTGTGTTCGCTAAAAGGAAAGTTTGCTGTATTTTAAAATACAAAGAATGAGTCATAGCAGGTAAAAGTAACTTCAGACAGTAATAAACTCTTGAGCTTAAAAAATTTTTCTCTTTCAGATCAGAAATTCTTAGAGGTTCTCATTCTGGGGCATTTTTGCACCCCAGGGGACACTTGGCTATGTTTGGAGACACTTTTTGGTTTTCACAACGTGGGAGGGAGGAGGTTGCTACTGGCATCTAGTGGATAGGGATTGGGGATGCATGAAACATAATCCATAGGATAATCCTGTTCAACAAAAGAATGAATCTGGCCAAAAATTAATAGTGCTGGTGTTGAGAAACCTTACATTAATGCCTTAGTCTTCTTTCTTGCAGTGACTACTGTTAATTCTATTTAAAATGGGCATAAAGAAGAAGAAAGAAATGCAAGTTGCTGCGTTGACCATTTGTCATCAGGACCTTGAAACTTTGAAATGTAGGTGACTTCTGATTTCCCTTATTTAGTGTATTGCTTTTCTTTTCTTCTTCTTTTTTTTTTGAGATGGAGTATCACTCTGTTACCCAGTCTGGAGTGCAGTGGCTCACTGCTCACTAGGCTCACTGCAGCCTCTGCCTCCCAGGTACAAGGAGTTCTCTGCCTCAGCCTCCCAGGTAGCTGGGATTACAGGCACCTGCCACCATGCCTGGCTAATTTTTGTATTTTTAGTAGAGACGGGTTTCACCATCTTGGCCAGGCTGGTCTTGAACTCCTGACCTCCTGCTTTGGCCTCCCAAAGTGCTGGGATTACAGGCGTGAGCCACCACACCCAGCCCAGTATATTTCTTTTCTAGTTTGCAAGCAGAGTATTTTAATCTCTGGGATCCTCTAGCACATAATACTCAAATTCTTTCTAGTTTTCCTTATGTTTTGGATGTAAAACGATTTTCTTAAAATTCTGTCTGCAGACTATGTTCTTCCTGTTTTAGTTTATACGTAAAAAATTACGTAGAATGCACAACAAAAGCAAACGTATTTAACTTATTGATAAATCATTGCATTTTTTTTTTCTGTATGTGTTATATAGCTTTTGCTGATGTGGAAGGGAAAAATCTAGCTTCTTTGCTGTTACATTGTGTACAACTCACAGATGGAGTATCACAAATCCATTATGTTAAACAGGTAAGTCTGAATTGATATTCGTGGATGCACTTTTAAGAGTATTATGCTATTAAGGATTTTTAAAAATCACTGACAGTTTTTGACTCCTAATTATTGCATATCAGTTTATCATTAATGAATAGGTATTTTTTTCTTTTCTGTTCATTGTATAATATCCTTTTATTCTAAGCAGCAATAGAAGCCATATTCAGGCTTCTGTCATAATTGAGCTGTAAACAGATAAGGTAGAAGATAATTGTGCATACTTCTTTTGTGGAGATAAATATATGAATCTTCAAAACTTGTTAGCAGACACATTTAAAAGTTAATTTAAAATATAAAGATTTTACTTATTAGTATTTCAGTATTAGGATTTACCATTTGAGCATGCATGTTTTTTTTTTTTTTTTTTTTTGAAAAGCAAGTAAATGTATTACAGGTTTTTTAAATAGTGCTACAACCGTTCTTTACCTTAAGTGGTTAACATGTCTGTGATTCTCTGTGGAGGTTGGTCTGGAAGGTAAAGGGAGAGTTGGGGACGTAAGTTTAAAAAGTTAATAAGTAGCGAAATAGGTGTTTAAATCAGTAGTATCCTTGACAGTGGAGTATGGAAAACATTTCACATTATAATTGACACTTTATTTTTTTGAGACAGGGTCTCACTCTCTTATCCAGGCTGGAGTGCACTGGTGTGATCTTGGCTCAACTGCAGCCTCAACCGCCTCGGCTCAAATGATCTTCCTGCCTCAGCCCCCTGAGTAGCTAGGACTACAGACATGCTCCACCATGCCTGGCTAATTTTTGTATTTTTTTTTGTAGAAATAGGGTTTTGCCATGTTGCCCAAGCTGGTTTCGAACTCTGCTGGGCTCAAGTGATCTGCTCACCTCAGCCTCCCAGAGCGCTGGGATTACAGGGGTGAGCCACTGTGCCCAGCAATTGACACTTTAAAGAATATCTAACTATGTTACTTTGCTATACTTGATATTAGAAAAATTACTTCACTGTTTTGTATTATAGATTGTGCCTCTACTGGAGAAAGTAGATAAAAATGGCGTGTGTGATCCCACTATTCAAAGTTGTTTGGATATTTTAGCAGGCATTTATCTTTCTTTGAGTGTAAAGAATCCCTTGAAGAAAGTATTGTCAAGGTAAGAAAAAAAGGAAGGGAAGTTGGATATTATAAATGTTGAATTTGACCAAAAGTAACTAAAGTTCCTTCCCTGATTTGATAAAACTGAACTGATAAAGGTCATAAAAAGTTCATTCATGTGGTTTTTTTCTCTGTTTTCAATGATTAGTTACAGCTTTTTAAAAATATAAAAGGCCTTCTTAGGTCACAGACTTAAAAAACAGGCTGTGGGCTGTAGTTTGCTTACTCCTGGCTCAATCCATTTACATTTATTGGTTATGTTTAAATGTAATCTTGCTGTTTTTTCCTCTTTTTGTCCTATTTGTTCTTGGTTTAAATAGATATTTACGTAGATAACACAGAAATATAGGCTTGATGTAAAAATTTCAAACTATATAAAAGTATACAAAATAAAAAGGCTTCCATTTAATTGTTTCTGGCTTATCTCACTTTTCTTAGTAAAGATTGTGCTGGATCATCAGAAACTACCCCCATGATATTAAAAAAAAAAAAAGATTGTCACTTAACATTTTGGTATTTATCTTTCTAGACCTTTTCTTTGAGGTATATAAATGAGATTTTTACTCTACATAATGCTCTTGTGTTTTTTCACTAAAGAATGTCTTAGAGATATTTCCATGTCACATATAATCCTTTTCAAAAAAAAATTATAATAAAAGACACATAACTTAAAACATCGGACTTAATTTTTTTCTAAATGAATTCTTTTTATTATTTCTATAGATTTTGGGGGAACAGGTGGTATTTGGTTATATAATAAGTACATAATATTACATAAATTCAAAAGTACATAATAATAATAAGTGGTGATTTCTGAGATTTTGGTGCACACATCACCTGAACAGTGTATACTGTACTTAACAATTTGTAGTCTTTTCTCCCTTACCCACTTCTCACTCTTTCCCCTGCGTCCCCAAAGTCCATTATATCATTCTTAGGGCTTTGCATCCTCATAGCTTAGCTCCCACTTATGAGTGAGAACATACGATGTTTGAGTCTTAACCATTTTTAAGTGTATGTAGTTCAGTAGTGTTAAGTATATTCACATTGCAGTGCAGTGATCGCTAGAACCTTGTTGTCTGCAAAGCTCTGAGATGCTATACCCATTAAGTAACAACTCCCCATTTCCCGCCCAGCCATTGGCAGCCACTTTCCGTTCATGAATTTGATTACCTCATATTAATGGAATATTTGTGTTTATATTTTTGTGACTGACTTATTTCACTTGACATAATGTCCTTAAGGTTCATCCCTGTTATAGCATATGGCAGGATTTTCTTCTCATAAGGCTTAATATTCTGTTGTATGTATATACTGCGTTTTGTTCATCCATTCATCTTTTCAATGGACATTTGGGTTGCTTCTACTGCTGGGCTCTTGTGAATAATGCTGCTATGAACATGAGTGTGCAAATATCTCTCTGAGATCCTGCTTTTAGTTCTTTTGGATATATACCTAGAAGTGGGATTGCTGGACCATATGGTAATTCTATTTTTAATTTTTTGAGCAACCGTGATACTGTTTTCCATATGCAACATTTTACATTCCTGCCAACAGTCCTTACTCTTAACAGCTATAAATATTCCATAATATAAATATACCAAAATTTAAATGTACCATATATATGACATGTATACATCTA